>CAODLS011285043.1:0-19906 GCA_948243855.1 Flueggea neowawraea | reverse complement strand
AAAACTTATATTCACTTTCTAAAATAATTTAGAGATAAACTCCAAATTAAATTTCAAAAGTAAATACCAAAGTATTTTCAAAATTTAATACCGAAGTATTTTTCAGACTAAATTCTAAAAGAATCTCTAGAGAGAAATTTTCAAAGTCATTTTCAAACTTTTGTTCATATGTAATAACTTGAATATTTTTGACTAATTTTGGGTAAATTTTCCATTAATTTTTTTTTTCGAATTAATTATTTTTAAAGGATTAATTTTAATTTAAAATATCATTAAATTAATTAATGATATTTTTGAAGTGTTAATATTTTTTGGTATTAATATGATTTTTGAGGTGTATTGGGTAATTAAATTGAGTGAAAATTGGTTAGAATTGAAAAATGTATCATTGCTAAATGGTTTAATACAGTAAATAAGCCGATTAAAAATATGAATTTGGGTAGTTTCTGTTCTCCGAGGCTTGTGCGAGATAGGCCGGGCTTCCACAGACGGTTCGCCTCGTACACCGGTCGCGGTCCCGGGAATGGGTCGTGACACTAGTAACAAAGTATAAAAGTAGAGTTCGAACGAGGACACTCATTGAATAGCAAGGGATACCTCACTGGTGTCGAGATGCCGAACAGATGTTGAGCATTAAAATATATTTGTAAGACAGGAAAAGGAAATAAACATAAATAAAATGGGGGTCAGGATCCAGTGAGAAAACAACACTCCAGATTGCCTCATAGGTGCCTCACAAGACCGTTTTGAAAACCATTCGAAAAGATACCACACACGTATATACTAATATAATATGTATACACACTACATATATAATAGCTTTTAGAAAACGTTTTACTAAAATGTTCACATCCGGAGCAGACATATGCATTCAGACAGTATCAGAGTATATATATATATATAACTATATCAGAGTCAGATTATGGGACCAGAACAGAAAAAACAGAATGTGACCTCTGCCACTAGACAGAACAGAGCATGTATATGGCCAGATACACGATCACCCCTTTGTCCCCGTAACTAAAGCCTTGACAGAGCATTAATATATCAAAGGTTATGTACCCTGTAACTAGGTGTCTCATATCAGAATATATTATTTAGGAATAATATAACAGACATTCATGCAGAATAGATTTTCATATTTTCAAAAAACATATATATACATATACACACACACATACACACACAAAAAAATATATATTAACAGAGTAAAAACGTTGGTTATTATAAACCACATAAGTCCGATTAATAATTATCCAAATAATTATTAGTCAGATTTCATGTCATCTCCCGACACAGCAAAAACTATATAAATAGGAAGACACAACCTATGTGTCTGAAGCTGCCATTTCACTCATCTGGTGTCCAAAGCTGACAATTTAGTCAAGCACCATTCGGTGGCTGGTCATGCTGGCAAGAACAGGAAGCTGGAACAGATACATCCATAATAAATATCAGAAAAATGATGTTGATATTGTGGCGGTACCGAATGCATGATATGCATATACTGACCTTCAAGGTCACTGAAAGTCTAACTCGAAAGAGAATCTATCACTCTTGACCCAAAATCTGGAATCTATGTAAAATTATAGTTAGGTCCTCAACCCACTTAAAATTATATTTTAGTCCTCATACTTTCCAAAATTTCCAAATCAGTCCTCCAAGTAGTCAAAATCATCAAATAAGATCCCTAACTCTCAAAACTAGCCGAAATGCAAAATTTACAATTTTGGTCCCCATAACCATGGATAACTAGAGTTAGCCAACGTGCAACTCGAGTTATACATATCCTGGTTAACTCGAGTTAGACAAATTGCTAACTCAAGTTATCACAAACCCAGAAATCTCTAAATCCGTCAAACTCTGATTTAAACGACAAAAATTGTTACTAATAACCCACATTGTTCCTAAATAACTTCCAAAACATTATTCTATACACCAATATAACAATGCAACTCGAAACCACTCCAAAATCACTCCAACCCAAAATGGTTCATAACCATTTATGAACACTTTCGATTATTATGATTTCGTACTTAACCTAGGTGTTTCTAGACTCCCAAAGTCCCAATTTTAATACCCTTAATTACCATTCCAACAGAAATATCTTGAATATCAACCTATGAACAATTATTGAAAACCCTAATATGCCCAATCTTGCACAAATGAAGAAGAGAAAGGTAAAGGGGTGAAATCTTACCTCAATAATCGTCTAGGAATGATGGAGAACGACCGAAGATGATCTCAAGGTGAAATGGGGTGATTTGAGTGAGAAGAAAGGGTGTATGGTTGAATGAGTCGGGTGGGGGTATATATAGACCCTTGCCCAAAATGACGTCACTTAAGCAAAAATGGCACGGCTAACTCGAGTTATGCTACTCCTAACTCGAGTTAACTTGCCCAGTTCATGGATAACTCGTTCATGGATAACTCAAGTTGCTGGAAGGCTAACTCGAGTTAGAGCACCAAGGTACCTCGATACAATTATGGACACACAGATAACTAGAGTTACACAAAAGCCTACTCGAGTTGTACATCCACCGAATAAATCGAGTTGACAGAAAATCTTACTCGACTTATCTGAATGTTGGACAACTCGAGTTACACATCCACTAACTCGAGTTATCCACACACTTCCATACCAAGGATTGATCGCAACAGATCACAAAACTACAAGGAATCCTATCAAAATCCTACGGGGTATTACATATTTGAATCTAACTAACTGATGTGGCTATGCCGCCTGATCCTGTGTGGTTGGCCGAACACACAATGTTACCACCAACCCTGGTAACTAGGCCTTAATTGACCATTGGTAAACCGATGGCTATGCCTCTCCGTAGCTTAGTGTCCTAAATAATAATAATAATAATAATAATAATCACAAACAAACATGCAAAATAGATAATAGTATTGATACTGATATTATACTAATACTAATCTTACTTAAGTTATATAGGTTATTATACGTATAAGTATTCAAACATATAGATCAAACTTATTTTACTGATATAGCAACTGAGCATATAATGAATATCATAATTACTAATTTACTGAACATTTATCACGTAATTTAAATTTTAGGATTTACAAATCCATTAACTAGTCCGAATTACATGCAAACGTCGGAGCACAACAAAAACATATATAGTTTTATAAGACACAACCTATGTGTCTGAAGCTGTCATAACACTCACCTGGAAACCAAGCCAAATAATCTCAATCTCGTGTCATCGGCGGTTGGCTGTGTAATATTCCGCCCATTTTTGTTAGGAATACTGTAGCTTTCTGACCAAGTCCAATTTGATTGTGAGGATAATCGAACGTATTATCGAGGATTAGGTGTTATCGAATCTCGAGGGAGGTCCGATGCATGTTGGGAAGCGTGAAATGTTAAGTATGTAACTTGAGAATGAACAACATGCGTTGACCTGAGTACAACGTACGTTCTCAAGTGAGGAAGACGTACGTTATCTGGAAAAGCAACACAACGTACATTGTATAGGTACGATGTACGTTATCTGGGATGCGAGGATGATTGACGTACTGGGATGCGATGATGATCGACGTACGTAGAGTTGTATTTCTTCGAATCTGTGGCTACTAGATGCTTCACAATGTGCGTTGTGAGGTACAACATACGTTGTTCACAGCCACAACATACGTTTTCATTGTGTATGACGTACGTTGACTTTGTAATTGTCGAAACGATGCGTTTGATTTGCATCTCTTAAAACGGTCGAAACTCGACTCCTTCCATCATTTTCTCACTCAAATCTCTCTCAATCGTTCTAAAACGCTCCCACATTGCTCTCCCAATGTTCCCAATCCATTTCTGAGGTAATATCGACATCCTTTCTTCATTTTTAACTCATTTTCATGCATCGATTGATGAGGTGCGTTTTTTGCCGAATCCATCTAGGGTTTGGATTTTCTTATGATTCTGAGTTAATGAATGTTGAGGGATGTTAGAATAGGTTAGAGGGAACTTGGATGAACACGATTCGAGCTTTGAAGCGAATGATTTGGTGACCTTTTGAATGAACTAGGGTTTAGTTCGGGTTTTGATGATTTGAGTATGGATGCGAACGTTTGTAAATCATGGTATATATATAAATTTGTATACTATATGGTACATATGTATACTCGTGTGTTGTACTTTTAAAGGGTTTTCAAAACAGTTTTTGTGAGGCCTGGAGTGTCGTTTCCTCACTAGGGATCCTTACCCATTTTTCTTCTATTATTTATGTTAAACCTCTTTTACAGGTGACATTTTGGACGTTCAGCATCTGATCCGTACCTCGATCCTAGTGAGGCACCTTTTGACTATAGTGAGTATCCCTCGTCTGGACTCTACTTTATTCAGTCAATAAAGCTCCACATCGGGCTACTGTTGGGATATTGTGCTACACACTTTTGTATTTTGGGATATTCTGTGATGATTTTATATTTTCACTGATATATTTTTTATATATTGTATATATCTATATATATATGGTTTTCTTCCATTTATAAACTTCTTTATAAATATTTTAATAAATATTTAGATAAGTTGGGTAGAATGTCTGTACACAGAGGATTGTGCGAGATGGGTCGGGCTTCCATAGACGATTCGTCTCGTAAGCCGATCACGGGCCCGACTATGGGTCGTGACAGGCTGTCACTTCGAAAATCAAATAAAGCTGAAAACATAATTTATTCACAACAGAATTAGACGTGATAATTGTGATAATACTGAGAATATATGAAATGCAAATGCATGACTCAACCCAATCGACGCTAAAAATCCTATTGCGAACAAATTTCTAGCACTCTCGCCTTGAAAATCGAACATCTCATAAAATTATGGTTTGGTCCCTCAACTTTTGCAAAATTATATTTTAGTCCCAAGACCTCAATAAATTATGGATTAGTCTCCAAACTTTTAAAAAATTATAAATTAGTCCCTAAACTTTTCAAAAACTACCAGTCAATCCTCAAACTATTCAGAATTTCAAATTAGACTCAATCATGCAAAATATCGAATTTAATCATTGCGATAGAAAATTACCCAAAAACACCTACTCTCGATTCAACCGATAAAAATTATTCCCAATCACCTACATTGATTCTAGTCAACCTCCTGAACATGAATCTACAATCCGTTTCTCCAAACAAACTCAAAATCTTCATAAATCCCCAAAAATCCAAACCAAAACCTAGCTCATTCATTAACTTATCAAATATCTCAAATCCAAGCTTAATTTAGGTGTTTCTAGCCTTAATCTAACGTGTTTTAATGTCATCTAATATCCATTTCAACGGAATCAAGCAAAAATCCAAAACCCAAACCCAAATGCCCAAACTTGTTCTTCCTGAAAAATCTGAATTTCAAACACAAAACTGAAGGAACGAAGTGATTAGAAGAGTGATCTCACCTCTAAAAATGTTTAAGAATGATAAGAAGGTAATAAGAGAGGAAATCAAATAGTTTTGGAGTGGGTTTTGGCAAAAAAAGGAAGTGAGGCCAAGAGGGGGTTGGATTAGGTTTTATATAGAGATGCATGTCGCTAGTCGACTAACGGAGCTAGTCGACTACCCAAATCCGTTAGTCGACTAACCATAGATGTTCTTCATTAGTCGAATACCAAAACCGTTAGTCGACTACCCAAAACCACTAGTTGACTACCAAGAAAGATTCTTCACAAATTGATTTCTTCCACTTCATCCATTCAATCCAACCGAACACCACTAAGATCAAAGGTCTTAATTCACTCCAAAACCACCATCAAACGTCTAATCATCATCTCAAACACCTAATCATCTTGAACATTCAAAGATCGATCGAAATTGAACGGAATGCTACAAGAAATCTTATCAAAATCTGATGAGATGTTACAACCTCAGTCTGCAAGAAAGCTAACAAAATCAAAACAAGAAAAACTACAAAAGCTAAGGGTACTTACAACCAAAACCCAGTTTTAATTGACGAAGGCTTTAAGAGAAAACAAAACTCAAATAATCATAATTTTGATCTCTCCCAATTTACATTTTCAAAACTAGATTCAGACCTCTACGATCGTAATTACAATCTCAAACGGACTATACAGAAACCATTACTCAGTAATCTCCAAATCCCACTGCTCAACAATCTTCAAAATCCAGTGTACATTTTCAAAACTATATTCAAATTCAAACCATCAAAACTTCACCTCAAGAAACTATTGAAGTTCCATTCGAATAGAAACACATAGTAGAACATCTCCTCAAAACCCCAATCTCAAGCACCCAAATTTTCTTCGAAATTTGAATACCCAACATTTCTTCTTGTGAGAAAAATAAAAGAATGAGATCTCTGAGTAAACAAAACCAAAATTAGCCTTATTTATTTTTCCTTTCAATTTGATCGAGAATCAAAAGCGAGTAACTAATTGAGTGCTTTTATTGGGTCAAAAACAGAGCAGTCTGAAACATAGGGTTTGTGGAACTCTTGATTCTTTCTCCTTCTCTTCGAGAAATGTGATATGTGATTCTCAAATCACTCTCTTCTTTCTCACATTCCCACCTCCTCTACACTCACAACAGACCCGTTATTTTCACTCCCATTTCTTCTTTCTCTTCACTCTCCAAAACCAAACCGAGGAGAAATGACATCCTTTTCTTTCTCGTCTTCTCTCCTCAAGATCAACTTCCAACACCCATCTCTCTCTCTCTCTCCCTCCTATCTCTAGATCAACATCTGACAACGGCGGATCCGGACCCTATATGAACATGTCTGTCATGTACACCTTCCCCCTACGGGATCCGAACCCTCCATCAACGACGTTAACGTCTCCCTTATCCCTGACGTTAACGTCTCTTCCACTGCTTCCCATTTTTTCCAACGGAGCGAGAGAAAGCGGTTGTGTGTGTGTGTGAGTGAGAGAGAGAAAAAGAAGTGGAAATCTGTTTGGAATAGGTGTGGTCTTTGACTTTAAGGCGTAGTAGTTTCGTAAAGTTTCATTTCCGCTAACTCCGCCAGTCAAAAACATCTTTGAAGAACTAACTTATTAAGTCTTAAAAATATGATGATTGACCTACTAATTAAGATGTATTTAAAAGACTCAAAAATTATTTTTCTTTTTTTATTTATATTAAATATATTGTTAATTAATGAATTAATTAAAAAAAATTAACTAGGTGTAATTTTATATTTTTATTAATAATAAATATAATAAAAAAATGTGACTATACTTTAGGATATCAAAATAAAAAGTGACTTATTATGGGACGGTGAGAATAGTTTACAAACTAAAAAAATTGAATAACAAAACCAAGCGAGCATAGCGTGTGTCCTAAGTTAGCTGGGCGCTAGTTACAATCCCACAAAAAAAAACTCTGTTTCTTCCATGAACTCAACGGGACTTTTCACCGAAACGCTGCCGTTTTACACCGGAAGATGGAAAGCCTTGTTCTTTGATCATTGAGCTTTCGTTGGCCATTCACTTTCTCCTCTTCTCTGCAATGGTAAGTTTTTTTTGGAAAAAAGGAATTTTTTGAAGGCTAGTAATAACATTTAAATTTTGTTGTTTGTTCGTGTTGTTTCGTTGCTTTAGACTGTTTGCCAGACGTGTGGCGACGAAGGCTTCTCCAACGCTTTAATTTATTGTGATCATTGTCAAATTTATGCGATTCATCGGTACGTTGCCATTTTTTATTTTTAAGGTTTATCAGTTCATTGACATTGCTGTTTGGAGTTCTATTTCGAATTGTGATGAGAATAAATTTAGGATTGAGTTGGATTGTGCGAAGATATAGATGCCATTTGTGTGTATTTGATGTTTCTAATTGATAAAAGGTTTAAGCATCAATAAAGAAGCAAAGGATGACGTCTGTGTTGTTCTGATTTTTTCTATGTATTTCAGCTATTGTTTACTTGTGTTGCCGGACAATTTGGATGAAAATGTAGTTTGGTTCTGTGAGGATTGTGAGTTAGAAAAAGATGTGAAATGTTCTATTGGACAATGTGGGTCTGAGAGTTTGGAACGTGTTCAAGAGAGGAATAAAAGTGTTGTTCGGTGTTCTGTAAAGGAAATAGCTAATGGTTACTCGTTGAGCATGGATAAGGAGCCCAGTCCCGGATATTGTTCATTATGTCAAAGTCTTGATGCTTGATGCTTGTTGCTGTGAGAATGTTAAGGAAGATAGGCTCTTTGTGAAGCAAGATGATTTGAATGATGAACTTTCTGATGACGCGGAAGAATCTTTAGTTAGGAGAAAGAATGGAAAGAAGGATCAAAAGGATAGGAGAAAGAATGGAGCACATGATGGCGAGTACGATGAAGAGACTGCGTATCTTAAAACTGCAGATTGTCAATTGACTATTTTGGATGCATCGAATGCCAGGAACCAGATTTGTTATGCGTCCCAGCCAATACAAGAACCTATCTGGAGGTAAGGACGTGGCATTTCCACAAATTTCTCTTTACATGGAAAGGAATCTCTTTTTTTCCCAGCTAACATTTTCGTGAATCAATACAAATACAAAATACGTTATTTAAGTTGGTTGGTCTGATTAACAGGGGAAGTCTAAACATTTCCAACAAAAAAATTGCCTTTTTTGATGGACTTGTTGAGCATTTGTCTACCCTGGCATGCCCAAGAGTACATGAAGAGGCTAGAATGTTACCAAGACTGCTTTCACCTGACGTGCTTCCAAGGTCTTCTGTGTGGCCTAAAGCATTTGAGAAGTGGGCACCTAATTATGACAGTATAGGCCTTTATATTTTCCTAGAAAATAGGAGGTAGCAATCCATATCCTTTTATGTTAGCTTCCATGCCTTGGTGCCCTTTTAAGGATTTATATTCTGTGCAGTGGGAGTGGAGAAGCTTTTGGTAACCTTTTAATGCATATGATTCACCAAGATCTTGCTTTGAGAGCAGTGGTTCAAAATGCACAAATCTTGATTTTCACGTCCATGACACTGCCAGTGGATTATTGGAGTAAGTCAGAATATTTACTTGCTGCAAAGCTATTTTTCATTTAGGTGTGAACAAAACTCTGTTCGTTAAAGCTAAAAAGAACTTGGCTTTTCATTACTCAGAAAAATTTGTACTCGGGATTCCAGGAAAATTTGTATCTTTGGGGAGTGTTCAAGAAGAAGCAAACTCCACGAGCCGAATTAGTTCGCGTTCCTGAAGAGAAGAAAGGCCTCAGAAAAGCTACAATACGGCATACACAAAGTCCCGTCAGCACTCTAACCAATGGCAGTCCTTGTAGTAGCTTGATGAATTCCCCGACCGCATGATCAGTATGCACAGTTATTCCCCGTTTGTTAGTGTTTTTGTTCCAACGTAGCTGCTGTGTTTAGCTGTAGAAGCTGAGGAAAATATGTGAATATTTTGTTACTGATGGTGCAAATTTTGTCATTGGTCTGGACCGTGAAATTTTGTCATTGGTCTGGACCGTGAAATTTTGTCTCTGATGTAAATTCATAGCACTTTGGATATCTTTTGAACAATGACGGGAAATTGTAGACGGATTCTGTCTTGTAAGTAATATAAATATTTAATGTCCACTGTTTTATAGCATTTGTTAATTTACAAAAATAGGTATGTAGAGCCAATTATAATCTCAAATTTGGAAAACCAGAGGAATGATAATCCAAATAATGTTGCTGCTTATCCTTCATTACGCATGGTTAAGGAGACGATTATGGTAATATAATTCAGGTTAAATGCTCTTTCAAGCATATATAATAGCGTAAAACAAGGTAAAAACAAGTTTGGCAAAAACAGCCATGTTTGTACCCTTGCCAATTAAAAAAAGAAATTCAGAATTCTACAGGCAAATTATAGTTCTTTATCCATCCGGTTGCTACACGCCTTGGCATGTCATAATGTACAATGAAATTCAGCAATAAACATAGAAAATGAGCAAAAGAGGAAAAAAATTAAAAAGAAAATCTTTCAAGACCTGTATACAGGTCTTTTCTTTTTCTTTTTTATTTCTCAAGTGAAAAACTGATCATCAACTGGCAATGAAGAATTAACGATACAGGCTCTCAGATCTGAGGTTCTCTGCAATCTCAGTTTCCCAGCGATCACCATTTTCGAGTAGCTTCTCCTTATCATAAAGAAGCTCCTGCAATAATTGTGCAAAAATCTTAATAAACAACTTCTGCAGTTGTTGTAGGATTAAGGTAACAAGAATGAGCCTAACCTCGTGAGTCTCCGTAGCAAATTCAAAGTTGGGTCCTTCCACAATCGCATCAACTGGGCAAGCCTCCTGGCAGAACCCACAGTAGATGCATTTTGTCATGTCAATATCATACCTGCAATACCAATGATCTTTCCATCGATGAGGGAGACCTATGGGTTGAGCATAATGACATAGAAGCAGGAAGAAGTAAATGGAGATAAGAAGGGAAAAAGGAGCTAAATGGTTCACCTTGTTGTTCTACGGCTACCATCTTCTCGCTCCTCAGCCTCAATTGTGATAGCTTGTGCAGGGCAAATCTGGCCATCAAACATGCCCATAAGTCACATGAAACACTACAGAGAAAGAAAAAAGAAAAAAAACTAAAAGCTATACATTGGTCCCTAGTGGCAACTGGCAGAGGCAGAGGTGTCAAAGTAAACTACACTGGAACTGCAGCAGTTAGACCATGTAATTTATCTAAATATGCCTAGAATAAAGCTTTTAAAATATTATGTGGACACTAAATGAAAGACCTAAAGCAATCTAATGGATATTACTAATTTGGAGACTTAATTCAACACTAAAAGCAGCAGTGAACTAGGAAATTTTCACAACAGCAAACAGTAAAACAAGACCGTGACTTGATATCAAAAAGAAGAGAGAAAAGAAAGCTTTTTGCAGAATAACAGACACAAAAATGAAAACAAGATAATAAAAATTGCACAAGCACGCAATCTAAAACTTACTATAACAGCATCCATTGGAACAAAAAAAAAGAAGAAAGATCTACTTTATGTCAACATGTTGCAAAGCCTCCTAGCCTTAGAGAAAGAAACATTAGGCACTAGAGCTGGGGTAATAATAATTAGTTTGAAAAGCAGTGATTGAAAATAATGACAAATCATATAAAATCCTGACATAATTGTGGCTCCAATTTAAGGAACCCGAAGAAATTATAAGAAGAATAATTTGATTAATTTTACTTATCAAAGAACTGTTCCCACGATGAACTAGTTAATCAAGAACTATAATGAAATTCAAACTCTTACAGCTTCACATAGTTTGCAGGCAATACAACGTTCTTCTCCTGTTGGATATCGCCGCAGGGCATGCTCACCACGGAAACGAGGGCCCAAAGGACCCTTCTCAAATGGGTAATTGATCTGCACAACAAACGATAAGCTGATCATTAAGGCCCGCAAAATTATTACATAGTACAAGATCAAGATTGGAAAAACACTTACAGTAACTTTCTTTTCAAAGAAATACTTGAGGGTCAAACTTAAACCACGAACCATCTCAGTGAGGAACAGTGTGTTAATGCTTCGCTCAAAAACTGCAAATTACTCAAAGTATCAGCCATGGCTGCCTGCAACATTTAGAGAGTGAATAAACAAGATGACGAAATTTCAAAGTAACATGTAATACCAGAACTCCAGTCCTTTGACATCTCCATAGCGAGCTGCTCTCTCTCTTCATCCTCTGCATTTAACACACAAAGAAAATCATACAACTGTAAATTATCAGACACAAGTGACACACTCCACAAACAATAAAAGCCATGCCGAACAGAACAAACAGCTGTTATAACATTATATTGACAATGGAGATTCAGTAGACGTGTCTTCGGAAAGTTTTAGCTGCTCTTTTTTCTAATCAAAACTCAAATCTTGCTAGTCTCTGATAAGATCCTTATAGAATTGTTTACACTATAAAGATTACCACGTGTTCCACATAACAGAACAGTTTCTTTAGTATTCTTTATATTACAATATTACCAGCACCGATTCAATAATACTTATTCTGCATTTACCCAATAATTTTTGACATCGAAACGCACAGGCAATTCCAATAAAAATAGAAACAGAAAGAAAAAGATCAAACCTTTGCTGGTAGAATACAAGCGTGCACTACACTGAGACGCGTAAAGGCTCGACCCTTGCAACGCTTGACCAGACACGGCCTGAAAACGAAAAATGAAAAAAAAAAAAAAAAAAAGAAGAGCATAAGCAGATAGAGACGTCTATTCCGGCTAAAGCTACAAAGATGCCGAAATCTATCTAACAAATCGCACTTAAGCCTACCAAATATAGTTTATTAAAAACAATATCAAATCAACGAGGATTCAAATCAGTGGGATAAGCATGGATTATGACATTTTTGAAATAAAAAAATTCCGGCCGACGAAACAAGAAGCGAGGAAACGAAGAGGAGTTAGGGCATAAAGTGGAGCTCACGAGGTGGCGAGCGCGGAGAGCGGAGAGAGACTTGCGAGCTAAGATCGCGGCCATTGATTTGATGTAGGCAATGACTGGATTCGATGTCTTTTCTTCCTCTTGAAGAGAGCAACAGTTTGAACAACCTCAGAAATGGGAGATTGTTTGGTTTGGTCTGCTATCGTTGGTTGGACTCGTCGATAACTCGCCCCTGAGAAACTGAGTCGGTTTAGTTTTTTTCTTTTTTGTGAAACGGTGAGTTTTGCTTTTCCAGAAACAGTGTTTTCACAAACATTGAAAGGACCTCTGAAAATTTGGTAAATTATCATCTAACCCCTGTTGTTTGCGGATCTACTATTTTTCCCCTAAATGGTGTGAAATAGAAGGGACCTCATAAGAGATTGACTCAAATAGTAGGGACCTCATAAGAGATTGACTCAAATAGTAGGGACCGTTTGTTAATTCCTCTATGAAACCGTTACGGAAAGGACATTTACGAAGACATCAAATTGCATATAACGACATCGTTTTATCGAACCAAAAACCTTCATAGTACAATAACACACCGTAGGGTTTAAGGTCCGACCAACTGCTCTTTCCTCACGAGCTTCCCAATCCAGCATCTTCCTCTTCGCGAAATGGCTTCTTTCGCGAGACCAACCATAACCGCGGCCACGAGGTCCCTCGCTGCTCGATCCAATACGCTAACTCAGAAACCACTAAATGCAAAATCAATGTCTTCTCTCTTCTCTTCAACTTCAACCCGAACCATCGGTAACGCTTCAAGGTAAACTCGCAACTTCAATTTATTTTTACTTTTCCATTATTATCTTAGCTAGTGAAATTTATTTAATTATCGATTAATTTATATTTGCAGAGTGTTGTCGGTTCTGGGAAGCGTGGAGTCGTTGATGCCGTTTCACTCTGCAACTGCCAATGCTCGGCTCAGGTCTAGTATCGCCATCGATACCTCTTGCTGGAGCTTTCTCTCTCAAGGTGAATTTCTTTGGTGTTTTTTGGATAATTTGTTATATATTTATATTGTTGAGTTGTTTCGCCTGTGTTTATAAAGATACATTTTCTAAGATAAATAATGAGCCTGTTTGAATATTTTGCTGTATTTGTAAATTCTGAAGAATATATTGTGTAGGATCAGTTGCTTTTCTTTTAATCTGCTTATGAATTTTCTATGATGATAGTTACTGTTGACTTCTTGTTCTTCTACTGTGTGCGATAGGATTTGCAACTCCTTTGTGACATGACAAAATGCTGGATCTGGTTCAAATTACAATTGTGAAAGCAAATTATTTACATTTTTGCTTCCTCTTCAGTCTTTAGGGAATAACGATGTTTTATGATTTTGGGACTCTTTTATTGTACTATGCTCAGAAAGAGTTCAATGTTGAAATTTTCGCTCGATGCTAGTGTGTTTGACAAGATTCAAGAGGTTTTGGTAACCATTAAGTTTGTGTTGATGCGAGAATGTCTTGATCATTGTTATGGTCTCAAATATGGAGCATCTGCTTTAGCTTTGTATTCTTAAAACCTTTATTGTGCCGGTTCATTAGACTCTTGAATGCACTTCGATATTAGAGATGATTAGAGCCTTTGAGGACAACACAGATTGATTAGTGGATAAAATGAGAAAAAGCATTCTTCATTATGTAAATGAATCCTCATTATGCAATTTATTTTTCTTTCTGCTCTTCTCTGTTAGCTTTGGTGGCAAAATCGTTAAATCCTAGGGTAAGGTCACTTTTGTGACACGTTAGGTGCTACATTCCAGTGTTGTTTTGCACTTAGAGTGGGCAGGGGAATGGTCTTTGTGGAAGGCAACCTCAGCTGATAGAATTTTGTATCACTATTGGAATCATCATGTGTAACACTTGAAACTTAGTATGATACCCTTAATTAAGTTGGTTGTTTTTCTTCGGCCTCGTCACATTTTTCTCATAAGCATTCACACTTGATCTCTTTTGTGTTTAATTTTATGTTTTTTTTTTCTTGATCAAATGATACTTGAGTCATTTGAGTTCATTGGCACCAGCAACTGATTTGTCTATATATTTTTACTTGCTTTTCGTAGATTTTGCTGTTCCTCGGTGACAAAAGTTTGAGTCATTATTGGCTTTCAAGCGATTTTTCTACCATCTGTGCTGTGCTGGTCGTCCCACCTTTTAGCCATTCCACATTCCTTTATGGATGTCCTTTTGGAGCAAGTCATCTCTTTGTCAAGATTAGTATGAGCTATGTCGACTTTTCATATGTTTAAGCTTAATCATATGCAACAAAATGCTCTAATTAGTGAGACTTTTGTATATGATAATGAAATGGAGAATCGTTAAATCCAAGTGATTGGCCTAAACTGTAGAGAAGAAAAATTACGTCTGAAAAATTCCACTTTCGACTCTTATCGTCGAATTAGGAAGCCAATTCTAACACTACTAAGATACGGTTCTTTGGTGATCAAACACTTTTAAACTACATCAAGCAAGAACAAAATTTGTAGAACAGAAATTTGAGACTTCTTTTTCTTTTCTTCTTCGTTTTCAACGCAAAGATTATAACACAAACTCACCTTTCTAACTCCTATTTCTCTTTCATATTACATGTTGCATATATATAACACAAATGAGAAAAACTTTTCAATTAATACACGACTTTGACAATGAGAAAAGCTCAGCAACTTCAGCACTCCTCTTTGCTGAGATTTTGCAGGAAATTTCCTTATTAGAAGCTTGAACTGCTACTACAGAATACAATCCATTTACGTTATTTTTGTTGGTTCAATATAGGCGCTACTCTTTCAAAATACTTCTCCGTACTACGAATTTCACGTAATTTCAAGTTCAAGAACATCTTTTTTTCTTCATATTGTTCCTGCTCCACCTTGTTATATTAGCTCCTTCATGAGAAAATCCATCTTTCTTCAATTTTTCCAATCAAATCGATATTTTTGGACATAAAATGTCCTTTAACAGGTTTTGCATAGTTTATGGACGTGCCTAGGTCCCTTCAACATAATTTTCTCAGACTTCATAACTAGTCAGTCCTCTTGCAGTTTCGGGCATGCCTGTCTCAAAGAACGTTTCTTTTTCGTTTCCTTCAGCTTCTTCATGGAGGGCGCAACTTTACAAATCTTCTTCAATTTTCAATGTCCAAACGAGGCTTACAATTTCTGCCTTTCTTCTTCTTCTTCTTCTTCTTCTTTTTGAACACAGCGTGGAGCAACTCTATAAACATCTTTTTCTTCTATCTTCATTATTATTTTGTGTTCTTCAACTTGAAAGCGAATATTGTGAAAATTTGAGACAAAAACATGCACTACAGTGCAAAAAGAAATAAACGTTTTCAAATGACAAAACATCAGCAACAGAGATACACCAGGACTCTTCCCCAATGATCTTACTTTAATCTGATACCATTTGTTGGAGATTCAAAATTCAGAAACAAGGAAGAGTTTTTCATCCGAAAATAACTTACTTCATGCATTACACAGACACACGCGCACACTTCCGCGGGCACGCACACACACATACAAAACATTTGATAACACACATAATCAAGCAAAATCTTGCCATTCTAACCAACTATCCAGATGCAAAACTATATTCTTCTGATATCACGTTCCATTGCATCGCTTTCTCAATGTTAACTTTGCAGAACAAGATTGTGTCATATGCAAAGAACAAATGGGTAATCGTGAAACTCATATTTATCTTTAATCCATGAATTGAATTATTTGTCAACGTAATTTCAACAAATGAAGAAAAAGCTTCTGCCATTAGAAATGAATAAGTATCGTGAGAGAGGGTTCCGGTTCGATCTCTCCAGAAACTGTGGAACTGGCAGTTTGAACTGCCATATAACCGTTGGAATCTACGGTTCTAGCAGTTGGAATCGCCGGTTCCAACGATCATTTTTTTTTTCTTTTTTCAACTCTATAAATACCTCTATCTTTCCTACCAATTTTACACCATTTATTCTCTCTCAATCTCTTCTACATTCTCACTCTTTCAAAATTTCATTTTACTCTAAATTACTTTTATTAATTATTTATATATTTTATTATTGCAATTACATTTTCTATATTTTCCTAAGTTATTTTTTGCAATTACATTTTTAAATTCTTTCCACCTTTTTACTATAGTTTAATTTAGTAATTTTTTTATTTCATTACATTTATTTAATATTTACATCAATGAAAATTTTAGTGAAAATAGAAATTTTGAAAGTGTTGAAATTTAAAATATTGGAACTCAAGAGAATCAAACTCAACCAATTCTCACCCAAGGAGATGAGGGGGGAGCAAGAGGAAGAGTTTTTAGTTCCTATATTTTAAAATTCATTTTAATAATAGTCCTAGTGATGATAAAAAAATTAATTTTTTTGTAATTATTGTTCGCAGAAATACTCGTTCAAGCATGGAAGGAGCTATGGAACATTTGAAAAACATATAATAACCAAACATCTCGAAAAAGTGGGAATGACAAGAGGACAAACGCAACTAACCGAGTTTGCTTCTTCTTCCTCTCAAACTAGTTTATTTCATTATAATCATGATTAATCTAGTACGAGTTTTGCTCAAATGGTTGTTGTTGATCATTTACCATTTAGTTTTGCTGAAAATTAGGATTTAATAAATAGATTAAAGAACATTGTCAACCGACTTATAAACTAATTAATAGACATTTGGTTAGAAAAAAATTTGTTTAAATTGTATAAAAACAAAAAAAAGGATTTAATAAATTATTTTCAATCAAATGATATACATGTTTATATTTGTTCCGATATTTGGAGTGATCATACTTTGACGCATTCATATATGGGCATTACATGTCATTGTTTTGATAAGAACTTTATTTTGCAAAAAAGAGTTTTAGTATATAGATGTTTTGATGAATCTCATTCCACATTAAATATTTGTAGATTAATTCATAACATTTTAGAAGAATATAGGTTGGTTTATAGAATTTTTTCAATTTCATTTGATAATGCATCGGCTAATAATGCTTGTGTTAATGATTTAAAAAATATTTGTCAATCGAATTTTGATGGAGTTTTTTCATATACAATGTGTTTGTCATATTTTAAATTTCTGTGTTCAATATGCTTTACAAGCAATGAGTGTCCATATTCAACCAATTAAAAATATTTTTTTCACATATTTTTGGACCCAACAAGAGTGAACGAATTTTTGTATTCAAAATGGTAAAAAACCAAAACGTTTTGCAAAAGATGTTTTTAACCATTGGAACTCAACTTTTAAATTATTCTCAATCTATTGATTACAAAAATTTATTATGTTCTTTTGCCTCTCAATATATTCCAAGTAGTAATCTTTTACCTACTACTTGGAATATTTGTGAAAAAATATACAAATTTTACAATATTTTAATGATACCACTAATTTATTAGTTATGTTTATAAACTCACTTCGCATGAGTTTTAGAACAAACATTAAACATAGCCAGTGCATTTAACGATGGTTAGAAAATTGAAGAATATAAAGATTATGTACTCCAAATGAAATTGAAATCATTAAATTATTTTAAATTTATTTCTGGTATTTATCTTGTATTTATTTTTTATCCTAGGGTTAACAACAAATTTGATTCTTTTAAAGATATTTTGAAAACTTATTATTCATTGTTAGAGTTAGAAAATGAAGATGATATTAGTGTTTTATAAATTGTTACTAGAGTTAGGATTTTGATAAATGAATTATAAGAATATTTTTCTATTTCTTGTCCAAAAGAGGAATCAGATTCGTCATCACCTCCGCCTATCCCTATCTCCTCCTCATTGTTCGTGGGATCAAAATTGATAGCGGATAGGCAAAAGAAACTAAGGAGTGTTTTAAACTCTCACAACGAGTTTGAAATTTATCTAACCACTATTTTTTAGGTTGGTGGTGATTTTCAGATTTTAGATTTTTGAAAGCAATACAAGATGACATTTCCTACTGTCTCGAATGTTGCACTCCAAGTAATAGCCGTCCCCAACTCTACCGTACGGTTGAGCAAATGTTTAGCAATTGAGGCAATATTTTAGATGCTAAGAGATCGAGATTGGCTCTCAAGGCGTTGGAAGTCCAAATTTGTGTTGATGATTGGTCGATAACGCTTCAAAATACTCAAGACCAACTCCATTCATCATCATCCGAAGGTGAGGAGTTCTTTGATGGCGCTTCCACAACAAACACTTCCGACTCCAACGACGAGAGTTAGTTTAATTTATCATGTATTGTTAATTGTTGAATTGCATAATTAAATTCGATATTGTAACCACGTTTTGTTGATATAAGTATTTGGTTTGTAAGAAGGAAAAATGTTTTGTTTCTCCAAAATGAAGATTCGGCGGGATTTGTACTTTTATGAAATAAAGGGTATTTATTTTGTTTGCCTTTGATGTATGAAATCGAATTTGTATGATTTGACAATGGCGTAACCACTACCATATATTTGATTCTGGATTTATATTTTCTGTAAATATACGATTTAATTATGATGACTTGGACAACTCAGTTACGAGGGTAAATCATGATCTTTGGTACCAATGAAATGGGACTCCCAGCTACTAGGGATGTTGGTAGCCATGTATCTCGATCTGACACATGATATGATATTGATTAGTGGTGGAGTCCACATAGACTTTGATAGTAATCCCATGTTAGATTGGTTTTGGTATGATGAAATTTAAAACCAAATATTTTGATATTTGTGTTATATGATTTGAAACGAAACATTTCGATATTTGCGTTATATGATTTGAAAACGAAGTGTGATATTTGAGTTATCTGATTTGCAACCAAATGTTTCGATATTGGTGTTATGAAATTTGAAACCAAATATTTCGATATTTGCGTTATACGATTTAAAAATAAATGTTTTGGATTTGCGTTCTATAATTTGCAAATAAACATTTTTGCACGATTGTCGTTTGTTGTTTGTCTTAGTTGCGAACGATTTCAAAATGAATTTCGAAATACTACTTTGTACTTATATCAACAAAACGTATATTTCAAACAAAATCTCAAAATCCAAAACAGAGTGGTTATCAACAATCATAAATAATATCAAAATATGATATTCATTTTAAAACCATCAAGATTCCAAATTCGAAGTATTATCAATACTTCATAGTTCAAATAACTTTCCAATATAAATTTCATCATTTATCAAAATTTTTGAATAATTTCACTAAAACAAATTCAATCAAACAAATACTCACGTAGACTAAATTTTAGGATTTCTGATCCTTAAATTATTTCGAATTATACGCTATAGTCGTAGCACAACAAAAACATATAAGTTAAAAGACACAGTCTATGTGTCTCAAGGTGTCATTTCACTTACCTAGAAATCCAAAACGAATGGTCCAAACACGTACCATTGGTGGTCAGCTAATCTCGCTGACCGGATATATATATATATATATATATATATATATATATATATATATATATATATATATATATATATATATATATATAACAAAAAAAAATGATAAAAAAAGATAGATAAACCAC
>CAODLS011284967.1:0-21325 GCA_948243855.1 Flueggea neowawraea | reverse complement strand
TTGCCTTTGCAGGCTTTGAAAGCTGCAGGCCAAATTTGGCTCTTGTCAAACTTCGACTCACAGGAGGACATTGCCTACCCTAATGACCCCAGGGTGATCATTAAGGTAGATGATGATCTTAAGCAGCTCTTTCGAGGAATTGAGTTGCCTCGTGACATGCTTGACATTGAGAAAGATCTTCAGAAGAACGGAATGAAGCCTGCGACCAACACTGCAAAGAGGAGAGCAGCGGCCCAGGTGCAGGGCATTCCGACCAAGCAAAAGATCAAGAAGAAGAAGCATGAGATTAGCAAAAGGACTAAGCTTACAAACACGCATCTTCCGGAGCTTTTTCAAAACCTTGGTTCATGAAGTTCGGCTACTGATTGATACAAGGATCAAAAACCAGATTATTTATGAGCTGGGAAACAACTGCGTGGTGGCTGAACTCATCAAAAAGTGAGCCTTTTGTAGATAGGTCGTGCTCTCGTTTGGCATATTTTGTTACTCTCATTTGTGTAGTAGTCAACTTGGCCGAATCATCTGATTGCTTTGTGATTTCGGCCATCAAACAGGGACAATTAATTTTCCCTGGTCATTTTATTATCATTCAAAATAGGAGTACTAAGATTCTTTGTTACATGTACTTGCGAATGTGATAACATAAGTGCAAAATATGAAGCAGTAGAGACTGTAAAATTATCATCTGACATTGTCATCCATTAATCAATAACGACCTGTAAAATTCTTATGGACATATTGATTTATCATTCTGGTCTTTCTTGATTGACAGTTCTGATACATTGCACCACTTATGCATGTTGGCCTTCTGTACTACTTAACATGACACTCTGTACTGGCTATTATTCCCATGTAAAGAAGAGATAAATTGCAGTGATAGCAGTTACATCTGCAATTAAATCCTTCATGTGCCATTAATTTGTAAAATCATGGTAAGGAAGTTACATCTCGGAATCTCACAAGAAGTTCCTAAGACCATCAACTAGTATTGGGTGTGTTTGTTTAGTTGTACATTCACTATTTATGAGTATCGAACTTCTAAAATAACATGTTAATTTTTCTGACTTTTTTATCATAAATTTGTTTCTGTAATTTACTTCTATAATTTACTTTTATAATCCACTACGAACAAACTTACGCGTTAGTTGAACGATACTTCAACATTTTTCTCATTCTGTAATTTTCTTTTATTATGAAGAATCAGTTGTATCGGTATCATTTTTATAATTTTCTCATCGACAGTATATAAGTTGACGAATTGAAGGAGAAAAACAAAAATGCATTCACAAGATCTACTACCGGCACTAAAATAATAAACGGAAACATGAAACTTCGAATTTGCAAATGCACACACTAATAGGCACTCTTAGTCGGTACCTAAAACCCAATTTATTACTAACTTGATGTGCTTTTAATGCTTTTTCTATGTCCACTACCTTTGTGTTCACAAAGTTTTGACTTTTCTCATCATCTTTCAATGTTCTTGTTAGCTGTTGCTGTTTTCGCACAGCTCTAGCTTGCCACTTTCAGTTCAACAAAATGATATATCAAAAAATTTGGTATGTTTCCTCATTCAATAATATTATATTTCTTATGAGAAAACAAAAGAAGAAAAGGAAACTATTGAATGTTTCATGTTCTTACACTGTTGAAAATTATGCTTTCAGAATTTCTGAAATTCATTCAATCAATCAATCACAGGTACAGCATATGATCAAATGATTGAAACTTCCTGTCAAAATTTGCTTTCTTTTCCAACTACACATCTATTAATTGTACATCACAAAAATAAAAACAGAAACTAAAGATCGAAAAAAGAACTATAAACTGAAAAAATAAAGAAAGAAAACTGTATACAATTAAAAAAGAACCATATATAGCTATCAGTTGTGAAGTGGGTTTGGCCCTGCAGGAACTGTTCTATAAGAAACTGCATGAACAGAATTAGTCTGACCTTTGCTTGATCCTTGAGGAGCTTTTGCAGGTAAATGCCATGAAAAGTGAGCAGAAAATTCAGTCTTAAGTTTTGTGAATTCAAGAGGGTGCCTACAAGTTGAGTGGTGACACAGAGAGATAGTGATGATCAAGAAAAACAGAAATGGTGGTGGTGGTGTTCTTGAATTTAGAAACTTCATGGTTTTGAGTGATGAGAATTATCAGAAACAGAGAGAGATCAGCAAGAGGTGAAGTTTTATCAGACAATAATAAGTATACAGGAGAATTAGGTTTGTTTTGTTCACTAAATATAGGCAGGTTTCAAAAGTCTTTTCATTAATATGGGATTTAAGAAACTGCAAACCTGTGGTGAAGGATAGAGCCAAAACATGCTATTAAATTGTCAGAATTGCCCATTTCTTTTTTTCTTTCTTATTTTCACTTTCAGCTGACTAAACTGACAAAAAAGTGCCACAAGCTTCAGTGTAAAACAATTTTTCGTACTTGTGTTATCTTTTGCTCCATCTTTTTCAACTGAATTCTAATGTTTGTACATTTTAACTTCTAGCTTCCACTTCAAAAGATTCCAGAACCAATAACACAGCATTTTGATTGAACATTGATTAATATAGTACATCGAAATTTTTTCATTTCTTTGTTCTTATTTATTTTAAATAACCTTTGCATCAACATTTCTCTATTTCTCAGTTTTAGAGAAGTATACTACGGTTGGACCAAAATTTATGGTACATGCATTAAACTTAATCCTCAGTTTGCATTGCAGTTGCTAGCTTTCTTTTAGAGATCAATCAAACTCTATGCAACTTGGAAGATCGAAAAACATATACTATTGACAATTGGTGGTAAAGTAGTACAGATCATTCCTCTTTCCTTTATCAAAAATCTTGAGTTCGAGTCTAAAATATGAAGATTTACTCTTGTTATATACGCAAAGCTTTCACCCAACTTAAAACTAAATTTATTAAAAAAAATTTAGCCTGCAAATATCTTATCCAAACTTAATCTAAATTAATCAAAGAACTCTAGCGTCCACACAAAAAAATTGTACTTGGCTGGAATCCTTATTGATCAAATGCCGGCATCTATACAAGTAATAACTAGTACTGTATTGCGCTACTCTTTAATGATAACTTGGTTGCCACAAACATTTTTAGCCAAATTAATCGTGCGATGCAGGAAAAAAAAGGCTAATATGTTCCTTTTGGACCAAATTGAGTGCGAAATTGAACAAAAGTTCTGGTAAAATGCGTTGACTTAACAACAATGAAACTCTCTTATCTTGTTACCTCAATGAAGAATAATTATGGGTGAGAGGACTGTGTTAGCAAACCATTGAAAGACACATCCAAATACCAGCACTGTAAAAAGTGGCTTACACGTTCCATGCATTCAGCCTTCGCCTATTTAGCTTCATCACATCACATGTTCTTCCTTCTAAGTTAATGTCACTTTCCAAATCCCATCCTTAATGGACGGCTACAACATTATCAGTGATGGATCCAAAACTAAATTCACCCAGACCGAATAATCGACAAAACCACAGTAAAAAATTCGATTATATATATTTATATAATATATTTCAAAGCAATTGAACATAGGAGAACAAAATGCTATATATAATATGTTAATGATATAATAATATATAAAACATATCATATACTAAAAACATACTGCAAATTATAGCTCCATCCTCCATGATTACATGCTTTTTGTCTCTGCTAATCAATTTATATCATTATATGTTACGTTTTCAATATTGTTATGCAACTTATAAGCAATAATATTGGTTATGGATGTCTTATAAAATTGTTAATGTGTTTATAGGAAGTATGTTAGTGGGGATTTGGGTTTTTTTTTGGGATTTAGGGTTTACAGTTTAAACAATGAGTGAAAAGTGATCATGGAAATTTATTTGATCTCATAGAATTATACATAGTGTCGGAAAACTTTACCACACAGTGTCACATGTATAGAGTTGGTTATTAGACAAATAACGTAGTAATCGCTTAGAATAGTTTGAGTGGTTGGATATGCGGGTTATTAATTTTGAGTTTAAATTTCGACTCTTCTTCTAAAAAGAATATGATAATTTATCAAGTGCAAAAGTTCGATTAACTTGGTCTTAGATTAAGGTATGTCTCATATGCATATTTTATAAATATGGTATATTTTAATTTTTGAATTTAAGTAAGCAAATTTGTGAAAAGGATCTAAATAGAGGTTAATTAATGTAGCAAATACTTAAAAAATTGTAAAAGAAAAATAAAAAGAATGTGGATGGAAACTTTGGTCATTGTTAGGTATGTAACAGGGTGAAGACAGAAGGTGATGATAGGTACCATAAAGGATAGATTCACGTATTATTGAAATTGATATGTGATAAAATATTTTGTGTAAAATTAACTTGGATTTTCTTGTATCCAAGATGGGAAAAAGTCAGCTGCCATGGAGCTTGCTGGAAGCCATCTACATGCTTAGCAGTGGTATCTACGCACGTTGAGCATGATTCAGGTTGGCTAGTGAGCTGTGTAGGCCATCTACGTGAGTTGTAGGGAGTTCTGTGCAAGTAGAGCATGATATCTAATGATCAGTAAGTTGTGTTGGCCATCAACATATGTAGAGTGGAGTCTACATATGTTGATCAAGAACAACATACGTTGAGCTTGCTATGACGTATGTTGATCATGAATTCTAACAAAAACATAGTTTTTGGATGCTATTCAGACCTCGATTATGAGCGTTGTATGCATTACTACGTACATAAAAAAAACTCACAACATGCATTGTCTTGTGATATAACGTACGTTGGCTTTGTAAATCAGTGAAATGGTGTGTTTCGGTCCGTCTATCTTTATAAACACCCCTCACAGGACGCCTTTGTCATTCCATCTCATTTTCACTCCAAATCACTCCTAACTCATCTGATTCTCTCTCCCATTGTCTCCCATTCATTCCTTAAAATCTCTGGAGGTAAGATCGAGCTTTTAACCTCTTCATTTCATCCATTTTATGCTTTTAATTTCATAATCTCATTTTGGTCCAATTTGATCTAGGGTTTCTAATTTTGGGTGATTTTGTTGAGATGGATGCTGAGGGTTGTTGGATGATGATTGTTTGAGGTAGATCGTCTTTCTATTCCTCTTATTTTATCATTTTCATGCCTTAATCTCGAAGCCCCTTTTATGGCTGAATATGCATTTTTGGGTGTGAATTTGATGTTTCCGCTGGTTTGAGAGTTAGATATTGTTTGTTTATGATAGATTAAGGTTAGAGATACCTAGATTGAGCATGAATTTGAAAGATTTGATGAGTTATTGATCGAGCTAGGGTTTGGTTCAGGTTTGTGAATATTTTTGATGATTTGAGTTATTTTTTAGAAACCAACCATAGATTTGAGTTCCTGAGGTTGATACTGACTTGCATGGGTGTTTGAAATTGATTTTTATAGGTTGAATTGAGAAAAACACTTTTTGGGCAACTTTCATAAGGACTAAACTTGATATTTTATAAGTTTGGGGTTAAAATATAGTTTTTGAATAATTTGTTTGATTTGATAATAGAAACACATTGGGTATTGATTGATAAATTCTGAACTGTTTGGAGACTGAATTGTAAAATTACATCGAGGTTCGAACTTCGATAAGCGTTAGACTTTTGATTGAAATAGGATTTTCGACACTGATAGCGTTAGAGCTTGTATTTGCATTTCATGCATATTCTGTATTGCCACAGTCATCGTGTTTGATCTATTAGTAAAATACTTTGTTTCAGCTCAGTCCAATTTCCAAAGTGACCAGCCATCGACTGGTGGTCAGTGATTGAGAGTTTGGTAGCTCGACATTCAGGTGAGTGGATGGTAGTTTCAGACACATAGGTTGTGTCTCTCTTACTTATATGTTTTTGTTGTGCTATGACCACAACATGTAATACGAAATACTTAAAGGATTGAAAATCCTAAAATTTGATGAGTTATTGATAGAGCTAGGGTTTGGTTCGAGTTTGTGAATATTTTTGATGATTTTGAGCTATTTTTGAGAAACCAATCATATATTTGAGTTCCTGAGGTTGAGATCGACTTGCATGGGTGTTTGAAATTGATTTTTATAGGTTGAATCGAGAAAAACACTTTTTGGGCAATTTTTCATAGGGACTAAACTTGATATTTTATAAGTTTGGGGTTAAAATATAGTTTTTGAATAATTTGTGGTTTGATTTGATAATAGAAACACAATGGGTATTGATTGATAAATTCTGAACTGTTTGGAGACTGAATTGTAAAACTACATCGAGGTTCGAATTTCGATGAGCGTTAGACTTTCGATTGAAATAGGATTTTCAACACTGATAGCGTTAGAGCTTGTATTTGCATTTCATGCATATTCTGTATTGTCAAAGTCATCGTGTTTGATCTGTTTGTAAAATACTTTGTTTCAGCTTAGTCCAATTTCCAAGGTGACTAGCCATCGACCGGTGGTCAGTGATTCAAAGTTTTGTAGCTCGACATTCAGGTGAGTGGATGGTAGCTTCAGACACATAGGTTGTGTCTCTCTTACTTATATGTTTTTGTTGTGCTATGACCACAACATGTAATACGAAATACTTAAAGGATTGAAAATCCTAAAATTTGGTCTACGTAAGAACTTGTTTGATTTGAATTTGTTTTTGAAAGCCTTCAGAATTTTTGGTGAATAATAAGATTTTTTTTTGAAAATTAGCTGAGTTTTTAGAAATAGTAATGATACTTTGTTTTTGAAAGATTTTATGCTTCTAAGGAAGTTGAATTTTCTGAGGAAGTTGAATTATTTTTGAAAATAATATTAAGTGATTAAATTATTTTCCTTTGGTACGTTCTAAAATAAATTTCGTACTTTGTTTTTGTAAGTGTTTGTCTGTTTTGCATGCTGCTTGCTTGCAAAATATTTTCCTTTGTTTTGAAATAAATTACTTTATTTCAATTATTTTTGAAATACTACTTTAATATAGTCTTGAGGGCAATACTACTTTGACTTGGATTTTGGATCCATCTTGGAATACAACCTAGAGGGCTATCCTGATACCTTAGTGGCCATGTATATGATTTTGTGCCTTAGTGACCATGTATATGATTTTCTGCCTTAGTGACTATACATTCCCCTTAGTGGCTATTCTCGCCTACGTGGTGTTACTTGCCTAGATAGCAACACCTGTGCTTATGTGGGAAACCGTTTGATTTTGGAAATTCTAATAAGCAAAAGGATTTTGTCTACTATTTTGGAAATTTTTGATAAAGCTAAAAAGGTTATTGGGACTTTGTTTTTTGAAATTTTTGATACCCAAAAGGTTTCTTTTGAACTTCATTTTGTTCTGAAAGTTTGCTAATTTGATAGGGTTTAAAAATGCATTGAAATATTTTGCTAATGCTCCTGATGGTATGCCTACATGTGTATGCTTTGTCTGCGAACGGTTTCGAAATTGTTTTTGAAACGCTGCTATGTAGATAGCGTGTATATATGTATATTTGATTATACCTACACGTGGTATTTTCGAACTGTTTTCAAAACAGTCTTGTGAGACACTTATGAGGTAATATGAAGTGTTATCTTTCACTGGATTCTTACCCCCTTCCTTTTATTTGTCTAATTATATTCCTATTTTCAGGTTGACTTTTAGCTCAATAACCGTCTGGTATCTTCAGTCCAATGAGGCTTTGATGTGGTAGTAAGTGCCCTTCTGTTCAGGCTCAATTTGTATGTCTGTTAGATGCTTCGCACCGAGTTTTTGTGGGTTCTGTTTCGTGTTTTTAATATTTCAAATATTTTTAATTTGAGATATTTTATGTAATGGATATTATGTATGTTTTACTTTATCAAATGAGATTTAAACTTTATTTGATAATTTTATTTATTTATTTGAATATGAATTTTGGTAGAAGTTTTGTACTTTGAGGTTTGTGCAATATGGGTCGGACTCCTATAGACGTTTCGCTTCGTACGCCGGTCATGATCCGGGAACAGGTCGTGACACACTTCCTTATTAAGACATTATGGTATTTTTATGAACCTTAATCAACCAGGTTTCTATGGTAGGGTGGTATAGTAATAATTTACAATGGTAACATATTGGATGCACTAAAATATCATTTATCTTGAACTATCAGATGTGATGGAACATAGTACCCCTAATATTGAAGGATATATATATATTAATAACCTTTGGAGTAAGATTAAACAATTTTAGTTGCCCGTCATGATTACAAACTCGACTATTTCCATCATTTTATTGATAATATATATATAATCTACTTGTCATTTTTAGATTGAAATGAAACGAACGAGAAAATACTAAATATTGAAATTAATTAAAGTTTCTAGTTGCACTTCCAAACCGTATTCATTAAGCAAAGGATAATAAAGGCCATGAAAGAACCTTGGAAAGGTGCTTTAGTTGCGTGTTTTGTTTTTACACAAGTGATAATTGATGATTTTTGGGATATCAATTGCTTTCAGTGCTACCATCAGCATTATTATTGGATATTACATCTTTATTTTAGTTTCCACCAAAAGTTTTGATAGCTTGGAAGAAAAAAAAAAAGAAGCAATTGGGATTAATAATTTCGCTCTAAAATTTGCACATTTTTCTTACATCTTCTCAACAATTATTTTATTTTATTTTATTTTTTTGTTAGCTTCTATCGAAAATCAAACCTTTAAATAATTTTTTTTTGCTTCAAGATAGCAAATTACTGCTATATTAAAAATTTATTAATATATCCTAAACAAGTTTAATCTTAAACTTAGGCCTAAATTTATCGCAAAAAATAGGGGAATATTTGCCACAACTTATAGTCCAAAGAGATCAATCTCATCCAGGCAAAATGTGACTCTTAACATTTAACATATAACATTAAGATATTTCATTCGCCTTTTGGTTAATGTCTGCAATTATATGATTTTATGGTTTCTATCTCTATCATAAATCTTCAAAAGGATCCATGTTAGTGTGCATTTAATGCATATTTTCATTAGCATTTTAATGTGGTTTTGCATGCATTATGTTTGTATATCTGTATTTTTATGTTAGTTTATATTTAAATTGGTTCAGGGACTGATTTGGTACAAAAGGAGTGAATTTGGAGTTGTTTTGTTCGAAACTGGATTCGGAGTGCTTACAGTAAGGCCTTGACGTAATTATTACTTTCCTAAAACGCGAATCTATTGCTGAAACGCGCATTCATCAAAGAGAAAATCCTATTTTGACAGCGGAACTAACGGAAAACATTGCCTAAACTGATGGAGATAGAGATTTGATAGGGCTAGGTCATTTAGAAGGGTATTTTTGGAACAAGTAAACAATTTTTAATTAGGTTACAAGCTAGGTATTACATATAAATACCTAGATATCATATTTATTTGCTCTTGTCTTCTCCTTTACTGCAACTTGGACGGAAAAATAGTAGCTTCTTATTCTTGAGTGTTCTTCTTTACATTATGTGCAACTAAACTATTTTCTAGTCAAGGAACAATTGAAGTTGATCTTTGATAAATCGTGACATTCTGTTTCTAATAGTTCTTTACTGTTTATGCATTTATTCTATTTCTGTGCTTGAATGTTTTATTATTCTATTAATTGAATTGATGATGGCCACATCGAATTAGTTAATAGAATAATAAAAATTAGTTAGATTCATAGATCAGTTATTGCGTGTCTAGTATAAATGGTAAGTTAATGCTTTTGTTGTGATAATAGACTTCGACTGTCATAAGTGGAATAGAATAATCTTGCTTGAATAAACTGCAGCATCCAAGTTTGTTGACTTGGGTAAGATCTTTATAACTCTTAATGCAATCGGTAAATTGAACCCTGCAGGACATCCCAAGGGTTATTTATTGGTTAGGAAAGCAATTTGCAGGATGTCTTGGAACTACCAAAATAGTAAGTAAAAATTGGTTACTGAGTGCATCACCTGCAACTATAACTTGCTTGTATAAACAATATTGATTTGTCTTTTATTACCTGTAATCGATTTACAAAGTGAGAAAGAGATGTACCTTGGTTAGGCTTCCATGATATTGATTTCATTTTCATTTTATTCTGCATTATTGATTTATTTTATTATTCTATTTTATTTTCTTTATATTAAAATCTCATTTTTATTTTAATTGTTTTATTTTTGTAATTAAATTAATTTTTACCAGTCTCTATGGATTCGACCCTACTTACCACTAACTTCAATTATTATTTATTTTGGGCTTAGAGTAAGAAATTAATTTGCCGGTTTCAATACCCATCAATCCAAAATAGATACGATTATTGTAGCTTTTAGTGGAGATGCATAGGTGAAATGAATCAATCACCTTTCTTTTATGTATTCATTTTATTGGTTGTGTATACAGTATGTAGTTAATTCATTGAGTTTCATATTCAAGTGCAAAGACGTTCACATTTTAAAAAAATAGATTTCTAAAATTATAAAATTTGGTATCAATTTTTTTTTTAAAAATGGATCAAATTAAATAGTGAGAATATAGTATCACACCAATAGTTAGTGTGTGTGTGTATATATATATATATATAGTTCTTGCCAGTTACACTAATTACACACATGATATGTTCACTGAAACAAGGGTATGATTTAAAAGGCTATTCGCCAAGCTTACTATATAGAATCATAAATCTGTACTTCAAATTCATTGAAAATATAATTAAAACAATTATTATTAATTTATTAAATTAATTATAGATAGAAGACAACAATCATGAACTTATTGGCTTTGTGACTAAAGGTACCTAATAAAAACACACAATAAATAATTAACGAATCATCAAACAGAAGATTGAGAACTGCCCTCGACATGAGCAGCAGAAGAACTTGATTAGATACACAAGAAACAACTCATTGCTAGTCGGCATGATCCAACTTTGTTAGAATGACGCGAATATGGCATGTATCTACAACCTAAGAGCCATCAAAACGATCTTACAGGAAGGATTGAGTGTGCAATAAACAATGATATCTTCTTCATCTAGACTCCAAGGTCGACGACACACTCATTAAAGAGAGAGAGAATGTTTTTACTTGTTTTTCTACAGACTCTTATGGATTAAGGTTTTGAGTCAATCTTATATACTGACCAAGAGTTGGAATCTCTTAAATCAATTAGGAGTTCATCTCCAAACTCAAATAAAAATGGGTTCACTAAAACTCTTTTAGTGGTCAACCCAATTGAATATCCATTCCAATTTGGGTTCAAGTTCCACCTATAATCCATCATTGGCGGACCCGTTTTCTAATAGTGACCATACCTTGTCTGTTGCAAACTTTATAGGCAATGATCAATCCATATGTTAAGAGAATATTTATGTATCCTAAATTTACATAATAATTCAAGTACAAAGTATAGCATTTTCACCTTACATGTACTTGATCATCGGCGAATTCACACACCTTTCGTGTTTTGTGTAGGGTAATGAGGAATACATGGAATTGGATGAAAAAGGTATGGAAAACATGTTTTTGAATATGGAAGATCAATGGAAGAAAGTACTACAAAAATCGGCTCAAAGGGTGAAAAGCCTGTGTCGCATGATTTGTCGTTGGGGGTCAAAGCAAGGTCACGACCGTGAGTTTTGGCACCTCACGGCCATGACCGTGGGCAGTATCACCTCACAGCCGTGACCTCCAAAAACTCACGGACGTGACCCACCTACAGAAGGGACAAAAAAGTATGGCGGCAAGGACTCTTTTGGCGGATAAAGGCATACACTTGGGGCATTTTTGGACACAAATTTAGTAGGGTTTTACCACATGTCAAGGGATATAAATATCCCTTCCTATTCACTCTTCCAAATACTTTTACACTCTACATCTTTTTATTTTTGCAAGAACACATTTTTTTCTTTCTCTCTTTTTAAGAACGTTCATCTAGGGTTTGGAGGAAGGAAGAAGAGAACTTGAAGGCTTGAGGATTTCTCTACAAATTAACCTAGAGAAGCTTTCTCTACACCTTATTCTCTCTATTTTCTCCTTTTTTTTTATTGTTGCTTACTATGATTTGTGTTGTATTTCATTGTCTTATTTTTATGAACATGGTCATAGTAGCCTAAACCCTTTTTAGGGTTGAGAGATGTAGACTCTTGATGGATATTTGTTATATTTATGAATGGGAATGATGTATTTCATGTGATATCTTGTGTTTATGTTGGGTTGATTCAATGACTTATTTTGTATGAATATTGTTATGCTTGATCACCATAATAATATTAGTGACAAATTTAGATGAAGGATCAAAAGATGAAGCCTAAATGAGGTTTACAAGCATTGAAATTACCATACTTGGGGTAGACATATTCTTTGTAGGTAAGGTGTTCGGTTAAATTCCTGAATGAACCTAATAAGTCTAGTTTAGTTAGGTGAGGCCGAAAAGGACCCTCCTAATAAATGTAGACATAGCTTAAATGAACTTGAAAGAGGCTTTAAGCGAAATTAGTAAGAGAAGACTCAATCCATAAAAGAAGTCGTTCATAATTATAACAAGTAGAAGTCTTGGTCGAACCTTGAAAGCCCTAAAATTTATCATATATTGTTTCCCTTAATTTGCAATTTGCTTTGAGTATTTACTTCATTGCATTTGTGTTACTGATTTGAAAGTAAAAAAAAAAATCAATTGTTGGGTTTTGATTTTCTTGTCACGAATTGATCACATTTGTAAACCGTTCTCATGGATTCGATACACTCAGGATACTCCCAAAGGAAAACTACGTTGACAACTGTGCACTTGCGGAAAGTCGATCAAGATTTTTACGCTGTTGCCGGGGAATGGTGTCTATTGTGGTCTTTTCTTTTTATTTTACTTGTATTCAGATTTGGCTCAATTGTTTGTTTCCTTTGCAAAATTTTAGATGATACATGCTCTTGAGACGTTCTCGAAGTGCTGAAGGTAGAACCCGTCGAGGGAATGAAGAGATCATTCCTTTAATACCGAAGATTGAAAGATTTGAAAAGGTAAATCGGGAAAATAGAAGAAGGGAGCAAATGGCCAAAAATATTAGGCCTCAAGTTGCTCATGAAGATGAGGTGAGATTGGGTCAACTACCAGTTGATGGCGTTGGCAACCAAGTGTCGATGCGAACAAGCTTAAGAGACATTCAAAGGCTGGTGATTGGCACTTCACCTTCATACATTCACCTGAGTCCAGCAGCTCAAAATTATGAGTTGAAAAACATTCATTTCAAAATGTTACCTTCTTTTCATGGTCTACCATTGGAGGATCCACTTATATTTTTTAGGGATTTTTACATAACAATCCAAACATTTCCATTGCATGGTTTAACGGAGGATCAGCTTAGAATGTGGTATTTTCCCTACACTTTGAAAAATCATGCTAAAACATGGTTGATCAATCTTCCTGAAGGATCATGGGCACTTAGGAGGAAGTATATGAGAAATTCATGATGAAGTATTACTCGCCTTAGAAAAAAGTAGAGTTGAGGAACAAGATCTATTCATTTTCACAAATGGAAGGAGAACCATTCCATGAAGCTTGGGAAATGTTCAAGATGCTTCTAAGCCAATGTCCTCATCATCAATTCTCATTGGCTTTGCTCATTCAGTTTTCTACGATGGATTGACTATGAATGGTCAAACCTTGGTGGACACTGCAGCAAGAGGTTATTTTGGTGACAAGACTGCTGAAAAAGTATATGATATTTATGAAATGCTTGCCACCAATTCCCAACAGAAAGCAGTGAGAGGTAGACGAGCAGAAGTTCGTGAAGTTCCTTCTTCCACATTTGACTTAGAGTCCAAGGTAGATGACATTCCAAAGAACATGAATTTAATCTTGAATACCAATGCCATGGTTCATGACCAATGTTCTTCTTGTGGTGCAATTGGTCATACCGAAGCAATTTGCAATATGAACAACACATAGGAGGTGGATTTGAAAAAAGCCAACTATATTGGAGGATTTCCCAAACCTCAACCAAGAAATGATTCCTACTCGAACATTTACAATCCAAGATGGTGCAACTACCCGACTTTCCCATGGAAAGATGTAAATGCCAATCCATCAAGACCAATGGGACCATTGGGGTTTCAACCAAGGCCACCATTCCAATGAAAAAAACCACCACCACCACCACAACAAAGTGCCCAAGAGAAGAAATCATCATTAGAAAACCTTCTTATGCATTGTATGTCAAAGATGGAGGCAATGGAGACTAAAATGGAGGCTCGAGATGCAAAGGTTGATCAAATCATTCAGTCTCAACAAGCAACCATCCAGAACTTAGAAAGGTAAGTTGGTCAACTAGCCAAGGTGGTTTCAGAGCGTGAAATGGGTTAGTTGCCAAGCACTTCGGAGGTGAATCCAAAAAAGAATGTTATGACAGTTTCTTTGAGGCGTGGAAGGGTGTTGGATGAACCAAATGAGAAGGCAAAGCCAAAGAAAGACAAAGGAAAAAAGGTTGTGGTTGATGAGGCTCCAAAGGATGAGCCAAAAGGCGAGAAAGATGAAGAGCCAGTCCAACAAGTAAGCGGAGGTAAAACTTTATGTCCCTCCCATTCTATTTCCGCAAAGATTAAAGGATCGCACCAAGGAAAACAAATTTATGAAGCATTTGGATATGTTTAAGAAAATCCAAATGAACATTCCATTTATGGAAGCAATTTTTCATATGCCCCACTATGCAAAATTTTTGAAAAAAATTATTTCTAACAAGAAGTTAGAGAAATATGCAACCATTGTCTTGACCGAAGAATGTAGTGAGGCCATCCAAAATAAGCTTCCTCCAAAGCTTAAAGATCCCGGGAGCTTCACCATACCATGCACCATTGGGACTTGCTGCATTGATAGATCATTGTGTGATTTGGGAGCATCCATCAATCTCATGCCTCACTCAATTTTTCACAAGCTTGAGATGGGAGAACTCAAGCCATCTATCACTTCTCTTCAACTTTCTGATAGGTCCATTTGATATCCTTTGGGCGTGCTTGAAGATGTTTTGGTGAAGGTTGGTAAATTTTACTTTCCTGCAGATTTTCTTGTTTTGGAAATGAGTGAGGACTCTGATATCCCTATCATTTTAAGAATACCTTTCTTAGCCACGGGGGAAGCTCTTATTGATGTTCAACAAGGTAAATTAACTTTAAGGGTGGGAAATGAAACTCAAGAATTCATGGTGTTTAAAGCTATGAAATGCCCATCCTTAGATGAAACATGTTTTAGGATTGATGTTGTTGAACCTTTGGTATGTGAGGAATTTGAAAAAGAAATAGAGGACCCTTATGAAACATGTATTGCCTTGAGCTTGTCACGATAAATAGAGAACCTAAACTTGAAAGATAGTGTAGTAAGGTTAAAAGGTAAGGGATACATTTTCAAAACAACATTTGAAGAATTAGGGGTGGGAAAAACTAAACCAAATCCATCTTATGAGAAACCACCTCAAGTGGAACAAAAACCTTTACCTTCACACCTTAGATATACCTACCTAGGGGATTCCTCAACATTTCCTATTACTTTTTCATCTTGTTTAAGTGATGCAGATGAGAACAAACTTTTGAGGGTGCTAAGAGAGCATAAATCGGCAATTGCATGGAGTATTGCTTACATCAAAGGCATTAGCCCATCCATATGCATGCATCGAAGATTGATGGAGGATGGCTACAATCCAATAATTGAGCATGAAAGGCGAATCAACCCAAACATGAAAGAGGTAGTACGTGCAGAAATTTTAAAGCTACTTGGCGTAGGTATTATCTACAGCATTTTTTATAGTAAATGGGTTAGTCCTATTCAGGTTGTGCCTAAGAAAGGTGGGATTACTATTTTTGAAAATGCTAAAAATGAATTAATTCCAACTAGACTTGTAACTGGTTGGTGCATGTGCATTGACTATAGGAAATTAAATGTTGTCACTAGGAAAAATCATTTTCCATTGCCATTCATTGATCAAATGCTTGAGATATTGGCTGAAAATGCTTATTATTGTTTTCTTAATGGTTATTTTGGTTACAATCAAATTTCCATAGCACCAGAAGACCAACAAAAACTATTTTTATTTGTCCCTATGGTACATTTGCGTATAGAATAATGCCTTTTGGTTTGTGCAACACACCCACAACTTTTCAAAGATGTATGATGTCAATATTCTCTGATATGATCGAAGATACCATAGAAATTTCATCGGTGATTTGTTAGTCTTTGGATGTTCATTTGATGCATGTTTTGATAATTTGAAAAAAGTGTTGCAAAGATGTGAAGAGACTAATTTGGTGCTTAACGGGGAAAAATGTCACTTCATGGTTAACAATGACATTGTATTTGGTCATAAAATTTTTGTAAATGGAATTGAAGTTGATAAAGCTAAGGTAGAGGTAATTGAAAAATTACCCGCTTCAACTTCAATAAAAGGGGTTAGAAGTTTCTTAGGCCATGCCGGGTTTTATAGACGTTTCATTAAAGATTTTTCAAAAATTACTAAAGCCTTGTGCGCCTTACTTGCAAAGGATGCACCATTTAACTTTGATGTTGAGTGTTTGCAAGCCTTTGACAGGTTAAGAAAAAAATTGGCATCGACTCCTATCTTGATAACACCGGATTGGAACTTGCCATTTGAGCCCATGTGTGATGCAAGTGACTTTGACATTGGCGCCGTGTTGGGTCAAATAAGGGAAAAGCAATTTTATGTGATTTATTATGCAAACAAACTGCTCAATGATGCTCAAATTAATTATATTAAAAACTCATTACATTAATGGATAATATCTTATATCGTATTTAAGATATAAATTATAAAATCATGAATTATTATTGATTAATCAAATTAATCATCTTAATAATTCAAACACCATAAGAGAGAATATTTGCAAGCGAATCCAATTCATTCTAGTGCATGACCCAATAGGCCTACTCGAAATTGGCAATAGGCATTGTCCCAAAACTTGGGCCCAAAATCCATAAGTGATATCTAGCAATACATTATGGAAATCCAAAATCAAACGGTTTAACCTTTCACAGTTTGATATTTAGTCATTTTGTCTCACGATATTTATATTAAGCATAAGACATGGTCACATATCAACCTTATATTGTCTAATGTGTTTCTTAATCCCAGTAGATTGATATAAAAAATGGCATTGATAACCCTTTATAAATTCATTTGAGTATGCATAAATTTCATCAATCGTACTCATCAAGTAGCCTAGAGATATCACTCTTCATAAGAGGAACAAATTCATCATTATCACTCCTCTACAAGATTCATGACATATCCAATTATAGCCTTTATTGTTACCCTATTACGGATAACGTTTGACTAAGTTAAAACATGTAATTCCTCATGTAGGAGTCGATAGTGAATTTCAGTTAGAGGACTCAAATATCACCACTGCATGAAAGCTACTTGCGACATCAATCTATGAAGTGTTTTCATAGCGGGCTAGTCTAATACATGTTCTCTAACATGTATCTATCTTCTAAGTGATATCTCATATCCATAATTAGTAAATTGTGATTATCCACTTAGCAACATACTAACCTTAATTCATTATCATTCTCACGATAACAATTGATTAAAGACATTTAGATAGTATTCTTTTTACCTATGGTTTTACTATCAATTCATACTTGATGACACAAAAAAGAATAAACTATTCACAGAAGCTTTTATCTTTATAAAAAATATTATTCCATAGATATGAAATGAAATGCCTCTTTGTTATATAATAAATCAAATGACAACGTATAAGAATGATTGGACTTGGGCACAAAACTAACAGCAACAACGCCAAAAACTTGATTGGGTCTATCGTAAGTGCATGATAGTCGATGTAATAATAAAACACTTGGAGTATTCCTGGGGTGTTGAATCCACAGGAAATGTGTACTAGTTAATGATCGAAAAGCCAATGAAAGAAACAAAATCCGAGATTTTGAGTTGTAAAAGGTATGATTTCACAGAATAAAATGAAATAACAAATAAAATAAAGGCATTTGGATCATTGAGATGCAAGCAAAAACTTCCTTTAAACTATGTCAAACAAATGGGTATTCGGGATTGAGTGTTCTCTCCACAAGACTAACCCAATGCCTCTCTCGAGGTCACTCGAGTCATACCCACGCTTTCTAGGAAGGTCATTTTGGCTCACCTAGCCAAACTAGGTCTATTAGGTACATTGAGGAATTTCATCAAACACCTTGTAAGTACTAAGTATTCCTACTTTAGCACACGACCAGTTTTATGCTTGTAAACCTAACCCAAGTTTCATCTCTCGATTATTCACTTGGACTTATCACAAACAACATTGTGGTGATCAAACACAACATCATTCCATCTATAACAAGTCATAAAATTAAATTTAAGGCAATCTTTAAATATGGAAAATAAGGCACATTCAATATAAACTCTAGATATGTAAAATAAAGCACAAAATCAATACCCATTCATAAATACAAAATATCCATCAACCTACAACTCAAAATCTAAACACAAGACCTAGACTACCATTGTTTAAAGAAAATGAAAAGAAAAACTAACCTCAAAATAAAAACAACACCAAAAATAAAATAAGAAATGGAAAACAAAAGATGAGCTCTCCAAGACCATAGGTCTCTTCAAGGAAATCCCCATTTCTTCCTCTTCTTAAATCCTCTCTCTCTCTCTCTTCAAGCTTTGATGGTAAAGTGTGGTTTCCCAAGATGCCCAAAATGGTGTGAAAGAGGTGTATTTATACCCCTATTAATCCCTCGCAAACCTTAGCAAAAGCCTTCCAAAAATGCCCTTGAGATGTGCTTTAGTCCCCATAATTTTGGCTTCTCCTGTCACATTCTCTCTCCTCATCTACGACGTGTCACGTCCATGACAACTGGGTGTCATGGTCGTGACACATTTCTGCCCAAAAGAGGTGCCAACATCTCCTTTTGTAACGGTCGTGAGGGAGGCGGTGATAATGACACTTCTTCCTCGTGGCCATGACACTTCTCTGGACATGATTCTTCACGTTTTTCACTTGTCACGACCATGAGGGTTGTGATGTATGCTATATTTACATGATAGATAAATCAAGAATTCATATGTTGTTGTCCTAATAATGATGCTTGTAATATGATATTTGTGACGTTTGTAGGAAGAGAGAAATGTAAAGAAATTGAGTTGGAAATGGTGGAGAAATGATGCAAAGTAGAAAAGCTTTGAACCAACTCAAGAAAACATGAAGAAAATGAAGATTTTAAGGTGGAAAGAGGTGTCATGACCGTGATAAACAAAGCAAGTGACACTCTGAAAGCCTAAAAAGTGTCATGGTCGTGACATGAAGCAATGGCATCTCCTTTATGGGCAGAAATGTGACGTGCCCATGACAGTCACTTGTCACAGCAGTGACATGCTGTAATGCCAGAAAAAAAGTCAATTTCAGGAGTTAAAAGCATATGGGAACCAAAGGGCATTTTGGACTAATCTCATGTAGGTTTTTGTGACCTAGTGAAGGGGTACAAATAGCCCTCTTTAGCACACCTTTTGGGCATCTTTACGTCACTCCTCAATTACAAATTAGGGTTTTTACTCTTTCAAGAACAATTTTAATTTCTTAGAGTAGATCAAGGAGAGGGAAGAAGAAATCAAAGACTCAAGGCTACTATATTTGGAATTCATCATCAAAGGTTCTTGGGTTTTGTTTTCTTTGACTTTTCCTCTTTTATATTTGAATATTTACGATGTTTTTAATGGATATTAATGTTTTTATGTTTTATTTAACTATGGTAGCTTGATTTTATTAGTTGGGGTGTACAGATGTAAGTTATGGATGATGATTTTGCTATGCTATTGATTTTTCTATTGATTGGTTAATGTTTTCATTTATTGCCTTGTTAGGTTAGTTTAATGAGTTGTTGCATGTGATTACGACTTAGATTGGTCACCTAGGTTATAGTTTTAGCAAGTTTAGTTGATGAATCGAGAGATGAAGACTAAATGAGGCTACAACCATTAAACTTGTGAGGTTTAGGATAGAGATATGCCTATGTCCATAAGGTGTTCGATGAAATTCCCCACTAGGCTAAAGACCTTAATTAACTTAAGTGAGGCCGAGAGAACCCTCTTATTTAATCTAGGGATGGCTTAGATGACCTTAAGAGAGGCTCCAAGCTAGTTTAGCTGACTAAGTACCTTTCTTTAGCCTAGCTAGATAGGAATCCTTAACCGAAATCTTGAAGCCCCAACGCTTTTCTCTTATTGATTTTCACCTTTCAGCTTCCAGTTTTAACTACTTGCATTGTGTTTTCTTCAATTCACTCAAAAATCCCAAAAACCAAACATGATTTTACTCGCTTCTATTTTATTTTTCGATCACATTTAATTCTCGCTCTCTGAGGATTCGATACCCAAGGATATCCTTGAGGGTTAAAACTACGATGATCCTTGTGCACTTGTAAGACATCATCAGGTTGGTCATCATGGCAGTTACAACTTTTCCCCTCAACAATCCTTCATTTTCTTCAAGCTTTCATGGGATTGTTTGGAGCCTTTCCATTTTGCATCACTTTTGCACTCTTTCCCCTCACTTTCTCCCAATTAAATCATCCTACAAATGTCATAAACATCACATCAAGTTCACCACAAAAGAATGATTTAAAGGATAAAAATAAATATATCCTTGCTTGATTCACTATGCAATTTTAGCATACATCAATACTCAACATGTAAGGTATCATGTAAGTCTGTTTGACAATTTCTTACCTCTTCAGGTCAGGATATACCTTGTTGTAAGTTCATCTGGAAGCATTTCTTGCCTCTATCGAGATCCAATCTTTGCTGGAGATTATTTAATGGTCAGCTTCCAACAGATGATGTGTTACGGTGTAAAGGTATCATTCTTCTTTCAACCTGTAAACTCTGTGGTGCTGCTTGTAAGACTGCTAATCATGTCTTCCTTAGCTGCCCTTATGCAAAACGGGTTTGGAAGGCCGTTGGGGATGTTTTTCAAGTGTCATTGTGCTCGGATTCAACTTCATAGCCAATAGAGATTCTGATTAAGACAATGGACACTGCATATAGTACTCAGTTAAAGCCTTACTGCAGTTGTCACAACTCATTCCCGGGACCGCGACCGGCGTACGAGGCGAACCGTCTATGGAAGTCCGGCCCATCTCACACAAGCCTCGGAGAACAGAAACTACCCAAATTCATATTTTTAATCGGCTTATTTACCGTATTAAATAATTTAGCAGGGAGATGTTTTTCAAAAATAATATTCTCGAATATATAATTACAATATAATTGTAATAAGAAAATACTAAATAAATAGTTTAAATAAAACCGTTAAACATTTGTTTAACAATTGCAAATCCATAACCCACTACCTAGTGTGGAGCAACTAACATAACACACTTCA
>CAODLS011284792.1:0-10554 GCA_948243855.1 Flueggea neowawraea | reverse complement strand
GCAATGCTTCCCTCCATTTCGGATGATCACGTAAAATTTTCCAAACGTCATCGTGGAGGAAATGGGTTTTCGCCTCAACCAAGTAGACAGCGCGTGCTCGCTCCATAATCATGTCCTCGCTCCAACCTCTATGATAAGTCGAAGCAACTTTGTTGTAGATGTCGTTAAATAAGGTGACAATTTTGTTGAGTGTGTGCCACCTATTTTTAACGGTCTTCCCATAACATTGCTCACTTGCCTCTATCTCGTGGTTGAAGCGTGCAACCACCCGCTTCCAAAATGAGTTGGTGTTTTGGTCGTTGGACATTATGGGGTCTTCAAAAATAGCGATCCAACACTTAGCCAACTTGACGTCGTGTGGAGGGATCCACTTTTTGTACTTGGCACCGACGTCGGGGCCGAGATTGCTTAGACCAATAGTGGACTCGAGAGGTTCATTTCAGGAGTAGGAGATTCCCATTGGGAACCCGTCGTGGAGCACCTATCCAACAAGGGGATGTAAGGATTATTTTGTGAAAAATGATTATTTTGTGAAAAAAGATTGGACGTAAAATTTTGGAAATTACCAAAATTAAAAAGTGCAGTTGATATGGAAATGGAGAAAATGAAGCGTTTGGATTGAATTGATACTTTGTGAAAGAGGAAAAATTTGATGGATTATTTTTAGAATATCAGTAGTTGGCAAAATTTGATGGGTTATTTTGTTGGGAGGATTGAGTATTTTCATTGTTGTGATCCATAATTTTGGGGACAAAATTAGAGTTATGGAGAGAAATTCTAAGAGTTGAGAGAGTTTGGGGGAGATAAATGAGTGTTTGAAGTGAAGAAATGTTAGAAAAAATATGTTTAGAGGGGTATTTATAGGAAAATGGGTAAAACTAACCGTTAAGGACCAAAAGGGTAATTTTTCAGCCCCCAACGGTACTCCAACGGTAATATTACCGTTGGAGTAAATCTGACCGTTGGATCAAAACGATCCAACGATCAGATTTTGATTTTTTTTTTTAAAAATAAAAATGTCTGGCCCCGCGCCTGACAGCTAGCCCGTCCTCCTAGGACGCAATAACGCCTCCCAGTCTGTGGAGCTAGGAACGGTAGCCCCGTTCTTAGCCCTGTTGTGGGTAGTCTTACAAAAAAATAACAATTGGAGAAAAAGTTTAGTTTATAGGGAAAATAACACTACTCTTTGACTTTATAAGAATGTCAGTCAACGGATTTTATTAACATAATTGTCAAATTTATCAAACTATTTGCAAAAATGCTAAAATATTTTTATTCAATCTTTTTTCCATCTCACTCCCCTTTCTCTCTCCTCTCTTTGTCTCCTTTCCTCTCGTCTCTCTCTTAGTCTCTCCATTCCCTCGCCTCATCATTTTCTTCTTCTTTTCCTCCGTCTACGTCGTCACAACCTCCTACTCCTTCTCCTCCCTCCCCCCTCTCTCTCTCTCTCTTTCTCGTTGCCGCTATCTATCCCCATTGTTCTCTCTCGATCGTCGGACTAAAACCACCAGTCATTGATCTCACTCTCTCTCGACGACATAACGATGTCATGACATCATACCAGTCTCGAAGATGCTACTATCGAGCTTCCTCCTGGCTTTTGCTTCTCTCCATCGCCATCGAGGAGAGACTAAGATCCGATGGTAATTGGGCTGGCGGGAGGGGACGATGTAAAAGTAGTCGATGAGGAGAGAAGAGCGATGGCTGATTCGATATGGTGACAGCTAGGATTTCAAAATCCTAGGTGCATGTTCTGCCACTCGGGAAATGCGCCTAACAAACTTTCAAATCAGTCCCTAAATTTGGTGTTAGAATGGGTACAAATGGTGGACATTCACCATATGTACACATGTTGTCCACTTAATTTAATAAGATCTTATTGTTAAATGTTAACGGTGGAAAGATGGTTGACAGTTGTAGTACATACGGTGATCAAATGGTGAACATTTTTGTCCAACATGTGTACACCTATTGTCCTCTCATATATACTTCTCTAAAAAAAATAAACAAAACAAAAATTATCAAATTAATTAGTTCAAAACTCATTTTATATATTTATTGTCTACTGTTTAAACATTATTTGTACAACTTAAATCCATTGAAAACTAAATTAATATAATAAATGAATTTATTTTATCCTCCATTTGTACACCTATTGTCTTGTACACCTAAAATTTAAAAAAATTTCAATTTTTAGCATTTTTACAAATAATTTATCCTTGTTACAATTTTTAAAAATAGTTTCATGCATGAAAGTTGGCATTTATTTTCTTCCATATATGTAATTTTCCCTAATTTATATATACGGCTAATTACGGCCTCTTTTGGATAGTTCCTAATGCATGCATCTTGACGGAGTAGCTACTTAGGCGTCATTGTTGAGAGCTCTATTTGAGCTAATCCATCTTTCTTCATTTATTGGCTTTCACAAATAAACTCTCATAATATAATCAAAATAATTTAAGAAAAAAATAGTTTTTTTTCTATAATTAACAACAAAATTAGGTTGACTACGAAAAGAAACGTACAATTAACATCATCACGGAATACAGCCGACCAAAAGACCGACAAAGCTAAATTGTTTACATTCATTCCTATTCAGAAAATGAAAGCCTTATTAGGATTATGTAATTAAGATTAGGTGGTTTAGCAAGCAATTGTTGCATCATTTCATCAATTGAATACAAAATCGTGATGTTTGGTAGGTGTCTAATCTACAACCCCCAAAGCGTATTTGAGAATTTTTTTCCTTCTTGTATTTCTCGGGACTAACTTTTCGCCAAATAAATGGTAAGTTCAAGTATTCCAAGCAAAATTCATATATTATATGGTCGAGTTGAGTTACATGTTCATGTTTTTTTTTACTTCTCAACAAATTTTAAATTAGTTATCTGGGCTATCATTAACCATGTTCTTTGAGTGCATTAAGACTATACCAAACGGTCCATCATGTTTCGGCTTTCGGGAGCTTAATTACAACTTGGTAAAAAGAGAAGATAGATACGGGATCGATACAATCCCATTTGTGAAGAGGTTTCAAACTCAATCAATGGATAATGGGTATTGGATCAAAATAAAACTAAGAAAAGGTTGGATTTAGGTGCACTCTACTAATTCAACTAATCATATTGTTTAGGATTTTATCATAAGTGTATAATTTGAGTCATATGCGCTATTGTTCTGTATCAGGTAATCGTCATGGTTATGATTATTATTATTAAAGCAAAAGGTCTTCCTATAATACTAGTTAATTAGCCGCTAACTAATGGCGTATGTTCAAACCCGTCCTGTTGTTGCTCTCCGGATTAGATGTAATGGTTTAAAATCTGATTAACTTATTAAAACTTATAATAATCACTGGATAAGCAAAGTAAACTGCAATTAATTAATAGTTGAGTACAGGTGAATAAGATACAACATGAAAGTCACCCTGTAATGTCTCAATCTGTGTTATATATTATAATCTTCCAACGTTACGAATGTTATAAGATGCTACTTTTTAATGTGAGAAAAAAATGAAGATTCCATAATGTGATGATAGGCATGACAAAATAGGAAGATGTTTGATGATTTTGACAAATATGAAAAAATTTAGTAAAGTCAGTCACCATGTTTCTTTTTAATTAGTCTTACATCTAGAAAGTCAAACAAATTGATATTTGATGGTATGAGTTGATCAGCTTGACAAATTAATTGATGCATGAAACCGACTATCTCAGTTGATCAATCCAAAGGAAATGGAGATAAGTAAGAATGAGGGGGAAAAAAGTCAAAAATTGAGTAGAGTAGTAGAATTTCTCTTTTCCTAATAAGAGATTTTAAGTTCGAATAAAGAATTTGTCACTTACAAAAATACGGTTTGATTCGATAGTAGAAAGAAAGTAAAAATTAAGATGGCATGCTTGGTATATACAAATCACACCACTTAAGAGATAGAGTTTATCTGAGTCAACCATAGAAAATTCATAGTTGTGAGTTTTAACCAAGACAGGGTAGTTGGCTGCTTAAACTACAAGGAAAGCCATATATTTTATTTTGCTTTTGATGAGGCTATGTAGTGTTTAATTGGTGCAATATTATTTGATTTTTATTTTCAACAATAATATGGTCCTTCTGCTTTTGTGGCAGCTGTTGATCATGCCATTTCTTTTTGATGACAAGTTAAGGACATAATTATCAAAGCAAATATTGACATTCATTATTGTGGATTTTGACATGCACATCATCAAACTTATCATGCTGTATGATTTACATTATTTCCTGTATATGTATGTGCTAGGTTAATTTTACTTATAATTAAATTTTTTATTTGAAATTGTTTCCATTTATACTAGTGATTTTTTTGAGTCATTTTATTTGGTTTTATCGAAAATTACATTCAAAATTCAATTCGGAATCCCTCAGTGCTAAAAACGACTTTAGTACAATAAGCTATAATTTCGTGGGTTATTGATGAATTTGTTGAACATAGAGGTTGGTCCATGATCACAATAGCAGAGTTGACCTTCTCTATATAGACATACATGAATAACAATTTCTGCAACCATGATCACATCCCAAGGCATAAGTGGAACCACGATGATATAATTTGTTGATACCTTCAATTAAAAGATGAAGGCACCATTACCCACAGTGATGTTGATGTAATCATCTTACTGCCATCAAAATTCTGACCCCACAAAGTAAGGCCAAAAAAACCCTAAACTAATCAAACAATTAGGTATGTCTCCTTGGAGCTCACAAGGGCTTTGTCCCCAAAACACAGATTAAATCCCAACAATCCCAGATTTAGCAGTACTTGAATTATACTCAGAAATTGTGGATTGGGTCAGATTTGGGATTTGATGGAACTCACAATTATGATTTTGGAGTCCTAATCTTCGAGCACTATAAGAAAGAAGCATGTGAAAATACAATTGAGTGGTGTATGAACATAAACTGATAGAACTCATTATTGTTTTTCTTTTGGAGGGTCCAGAATCAAGAATCCGACACAATAATCCTACTTTTTAGGGGTTTGCAAAGTTGTTATGGTCATTATAACAACCAAACTTTACATTATTTAGTACTTTCAGAACATAACTCAGAAGTATGATTGCTCTTTCTTCTAACACCAGTCAATGATGACTAAGGGCTGCGTCTTGGCTTGTTGACTCCGCAACAAAGGAAGGATGAAAACGACTTAAAATGACCAAAAAAATGCTAAAATGACTCCTCTCTCCTATGCCATATATTCAGTACATTCACATCTCTCTCTCTCTCTCTCTCTCTCTCTTTTGTTAAATTCAAAATTTACTTGCAAATTTACAACATTTATACTTTTTCTTCCCCAAGAAGTGCGTTTTTCCACATGAACTCTGACTTGATATCTAAGTTACCAATTGACATAATAATAAGGACTTGGTCTCTCTCCCTTGTCTTCATTCTTACAAGAATCTTCAGACAACAGAGATACATATTGAAAATACTTTTAAACACCGAGCGCTTCGTATCATAGTGAAACATTACTTTGAATGCTAACAAGCACCAAACATTTTTTTTTATAAATAAGCACAACACATTTATTCAAAACATCATGTGAAAGCACTTCTCAATAAGTGTCTTCTTTAATATTTGATTTTTCTTTCCAACATGCAAATCACATTTCATTTAGAAATATTATTCAATAAGATAAATTAGAAAAAAAAACGTTTGTCTATTTATTCAATGTAAAAACTCAAAATGATTTTGCATAAGTGATCATTTTCAAGATCGGTACATGTTAGTCATAATCAAAATGAGAATTATGATTAGAAACTGTGGTTTTTTCCCATAAATTCTAGTAAGGCATAATTGCAGTACTAATAGCGAGCACATGCTTGCATGGAAAAGTAGAAAGAGGAATCCAAGGCTTTAGAATTGGAGGGAGCAAAAGAAATCATGGTCTATCAAGGATTTTTACTAAATCCTATCAAACATGCTTTGATATTGTTGGTATACCTCAAACATTTATTACTTCTAAATACATAGTAACTCCAACCACCATTTGCTTCCTAAAAGAGGTCCAGATTGAGCCAACGGCTGTTGCTCAGCCTCAGCCATGTGAACATCTTAATTTCAATGAATAAAAATCTACCTTTTAGTCGCGTTTAGTTTTGATAAATTTAGTGATAAGGAACTAAATATGTTGTGAATTGATAAATTTGATAGATTTTTTTGACGAAAGATAAAATTGATAGATTGTATACTGAAAAATTAAAAAAAAACACACATTTTATAAAATCACAATATACATAAATAGTAATATATCAGTTTCGAAACCAAACACTACACTGTGTGTGGTATGAATACCAGACTGCATTTCCTGGTCGGTGTTTCTGTAATCACACATGATTATTGGGTACAATTACAACCGTAAAAATCACAGTGAAACCTAATTATCATATCTTAGCGGTTAAAAAGGTTGCCTTAAAGTTTTTCAACCTTTCCTTTTCATGTGAACACGCAAAGTAGTTTATTTCACATTTCTAAGAATCAATATAGACCAAATGATTGCGAAATAGAATCATAAAATTAACTTGTCCACTTTCTTTTCTTTTCTTTTTCCGTGCATTTATTGGTTTATTTCGATTTTGTTTAAGGAAAAGGAGGAGAATAAGAAACAAAATTATGGTTTAAGAGTTGATATAGAAGTAATTTGAGGTTGAAAATGGAAGGTGGTGGACACCAAAGGGGAGTGAATATGCGAGTCTAAAAGAGATGGAAACTCTCGGTGGGGGTCGCAAGGGGGCAACTCGGTAAAAGAAAGGGATAATGTGTGAATGTGGGCCTGAGTTTTTTCTACACGTACGTCGTACAAAGAGTTAATTATTCCCATGTTATGATTAAATAGTAAATTATTACAAATAAAAATATCAATTTTTATTTCTTAAAATTACAAGATACTGAAACTTCATTTTAGAAAACTACATTTTTAAAACACAACCTAAACAATATCATCTCATTTATATTAAAATATCGTGAGAGACTGAAATTTTTGTCTCCCTCTTTCTCTCTATACCACCATTTCCTCTCTCTACTCTCTCATCTGCCTCTCTCTCTCTCTCTCTCCTCTCTCTCACTTCGTGCCTCTCTTCTCTTCTCGTTTTTACTTCCGCCACCATGCTTCTTCTTCTCTGTTGTCGCTCTCTCCTCTTTCCTCTCTGTCTATCTGTCTCTCTCTCCCTCTTCCTCGTCTAAGCCCTCTTCTTCAGTTGGGTCAAAATCTGGTGTCGCAGATCTCTTCGTCATCTGGTGTTAGACGAGGTCGAATGTCGAGGTGACTACGAAAGAGACGAAACGGCTAGGGTTTTTCAATAAGAGGACTTGTGGTGGCGACAACTAGGGTTTCGAAAAACAATTAGTGATCGATCTAGTGGAGATCGATGAAGTTGGAGGAGGCGTGAAGGCGGCGACGATAAAAACCTTAGTTGCCGTGAACAAAATGTGATGTGTGATTTAATTGTTTGTTTTTATTGGCTAGGGTTTAAGTCTTGGATTAGTTAGTTTTCTGCTTGATCTGGAAAAAAAAATAAAAATAGATTTGAAAAGTTTGGAGACCCCTGGAGACCTAACTAATTATTATTAAAAATAGATTGGAGACCATAGAAAATCTCTAGCGGAGATCCTTGAAGACCTAACTAATTATCATTAAAAAAATATAATTAAATTTGTAATACAAAAAGTGAGATTCGGAGTGGAGACCCCTAGACACTTATAGAGACCTATAGTGGAGACCCCTGAAGATCACCATTGGAGACCCCTTGAGACATATAGATACTTCCAGTAAAGACCCTTGGAGACCTCTAATAGAGACCCCTAGAGACATATGGAGACCCCGAGTGGAGACCACTGGAGACCTCCAGTAAAGACCCTTGGAGAGCTTCAGTGGAGACTCTTGTAGAACTATGGAGACCTCTGAAGACTTTTCTGTTTGATTTGATTTTCTCACGAAAAATCAATTTCTCTCAAAAATATCGCGATTATGAAAATCTGGCATTTTTGAAGTTTGGGTATCCGTGCTTTTCCATTATTAGAAATCTGTTTAATAGCTTCTATTTTTGAATTTTTAAATCAAATAAATGTGTGATTTTCCCTCGTACAAATGGGAGTTACGATTTCTCTTTGGATATGAAGATTAGCACAATAATGAGTTTTATTTTGCATCTCCCCTCTTCCAACAAAAAAACCCATATTACTATTATTATTACTATTTATTTGCAAAATATTTCTTGTTAATATGAAGATTTTTAATTTTTCTGTTTGGGCCAACCATGGACAAGTTTCTTGGGCTCAGTCTGTCTAACGTTCTTCTCCTTTTCTTTTGATTTAAGAAGCCTTACAGACTTGTGGGCTATATTGTTCTCCTATAGACCCAGGTTGCAGCTTGGTTCTAATTTGACGTAAAGATAACAGCCAAGAACCCAGTCCATTACAAGTTGCTCGTTATCTCCACTCCCATCGATCCCCCTTGCTCCCTACGGACCTTTTCCATCATTACTTATTCACAATGTGACTTTTCTTATACATGATTCTAAATTTTTAAAATTATAGTATTTTATTTATATGTTGTTTAAATATTTTTATATTTTATTGACATCTTTTGTTTATATATTATTGATATCTTTTTTATATGTTATTTGAATGTTGTTTATATGTTATTGATATCTTGTTTATATATTATTGATATCTTCAATATACAATGAACATATATTAAACAAGTTTAAACAAATTTGAGAATTTTTGTTGTTACACTAAATCTGTAATTTATAAAGTTTCCTAAAGTCTGTAATTTTAAATTTTTTGCTTAAAATATAGAATATGGGTTGTGTATATATATATATATTTGGCATGTGAACCATTAACCTGACAGCGATGGGTGCCAATTTCTGACATGAAAAAATGATTATAGATTTCATGATTGACATGAATTGGATTTTTATCATGTTTATGTGACATATACAATTACGTATGATGTATAGATGACATGACATGATTATAATAAGATAACAAACATTTATCATATCTCATGTATCTTAATTCAGATCATTTTTTTCCTGAATATACCAGTTATAATTTTTTTTTCCTAGAAAGGAGAGCCGATGACTACCAATAGTGGCACTATCCTGCTGGCGTGACCATGCAGGCATTTACTGCCCTTCGTGGAATGTTCCTTTGCTCAGCGATGATAGAGGGATAGTCACCATGACACCCGTTAGGAACAGCAGCAAAATAAACCTATGGGAATGTAACCGAAGACTTACCCCAAAAGTCAGAAGAGATACTAAGTCTCGAACCCGGGTCTCAGGTACACGCTGTTTCTTATCAATATAGATGTTCAGAAAACGTTTTTATGCAGAATTCCCACGAGCAAAAATTGCAGATTGCTTTGTGGGATGAGATTGTCGGCATCGCGAGTCACCAATACAGCAACTGTATTGATGTGTGGTCAAGTAAATAGACAGATAACGTAGGGATGGACACATTGGGGCCCGAAGTGGAGCAGATTTTTTAGATATAGGGAGGAAGAGGAGAACCACCAATTTGTGATTAATCCACGTTGGCACAAGAACTGGAGGTAGAAGGCTTTGGTATCAGATTCTTGTTGCCACATGGCGTCCCGTTAGCCAATTGTGCATTGTTTTCTCTATCCTTTAAGATAAGCCGTTTGATACATTAACCACTTTGCTCCATTGCCACCTCCTTAATACCATTCAAATTCAACTCCACACTCTCTGGTTTGCTAAAAAACAAAAAACATGGCTTCTGTCTGTGCTTCTTCCGCCATTGCTGCTGTTTCTCTTTCTTCTCCCAGGCAAGTTCCTCTAAACCCATCTTAATTTTGTCAATAATTTTTCAAGAACTTAAGTGGAAAATGTTTTAACTTAGTTGATCTTCATTGAGAGATGAGCATGGTGCTCTAATGTTTTGGTGTGACTTATTGGAAAAGTTCAAATTTTGAATAATGCAAAGTTAATGCTGGTGCAGTTCCCAGAAGAGTGGATCAGTTGTGGGAGCAACAAAGGCTTCCTTCCTCAGTGGGAAGAAACTGAGTGTGAAGAAGCACACGGCTCCAACTGCAACCCGATCAGTCACAGTTTGTGTAGCAGCTGATCCTGACAGACCTCTCTGGTTCCCAGGCAGCACCCCTCCTCCATGGCTTGATGGCGGCCTTCCCGGAGACTTCGGTTTCGATCCCCTCGGTCTCGGTAAGTCTTTGTAACGCCAAATCATTAACTCCTTATCATACAGAAAATCTGATTCAAGAAACAGTAGTTTTATGTAATGTGTCGCTATGGAGCAGGATCTGACCCTGAAACCCTGAGGTGGAATGTACAAGCCGAGCTTGTCCACTGCAGATGGGCAATGTTGGGTGCGGCTGGAATCTTCATTCCGGAATTCCTGACAAAGATTGGAATCCTGAACACCCCATCATGGTACACAGCTGGAGAACAGGAGTATTTCACTGACACCACCACGCTCTTCATAGTTGAGCTCTTCTTCATCGGCTGGGCTGAGGGAAGAAGATGGGCAGAT
>CAODLS011284483.1:0-12409 GCA_948243855.1 Flueggea neowawraea | reverse complement strand
GGGACACCTCTGCTACGAGGCCTGTAGCCTTTAGTATACCAATGAGTGAGACAACCCAGCTACCAGGGGTGTCAGTAGCCATGTTGCCTGACGGGGCACACGATTTGATATTGATAGAGGCGGGTCCTCATTACACTATGGCTGGTCCACACGTTTTGTGATTGGTGGCAGAGTCCACATCACGCTTGCTTTGGTCCTGGATTTGTGATATATGTTTTTGACTCTGGTATTTATGGAATACGTTTTGATTTTTAACGATGGTGGGGAAAATCTCAACTAATGGCGATGGTGGGGCAAACCTTATGAGTTGAGTCTAGGCAAATCCCACTTCTGTGGGTTGAGTATAGGCGAATCCCACACCGATAAGATATGATTTTGAAAATAATACTATTAGTATTATGATGCTTATAAGGCAAACTTTGATTTGGAATTTCTAGTAAAGCTAGAAAGGTTTCTGAATTTTGATACTAAACTTTTAACCAAGGTTTGAAAGGATTTTGACATTTACTCTGAATTTTTGGCATAACCTTGAAAAGGTTTTAGTTTGAAAATCATGATATGATAAAAAAACGTTTTTGAAATGTTTTGCTGTGTTATTGAAAGCACATTGGCTTGATGAGTTTTGAAGAAATATTGGAAAGATTTTTAGAAATATTCATGAAAGTTTTTGATAAACTCATGAATGATTTCGTGTATGCTGTTTGCTTTGATTGAGAATGGTTTCAAAATGATTTTCAAAAGGTTATTATGGTATAGCGTGTATACATATATTTATATGTTGACTATATTTGCATTTGGAATTTTTGAACTGTTTTCAAAACAGTCTTTGTGAGGTACGTATGAGGCAATCTGGAGTGTTTTCCCTCACTGGGTTAACCCTTTTTCTTTGTTTTTTTTTTGCCTGTTTATTATCATCTTACAGGTGACTATTGGGGATTATGATCATTGACATTTGATGCTCAGTGAGGTATCTTGACGTTGCGGTCAACGCCCTTTTGTATGATTAGTAGAGGCTCCACACCGGGTTTTCTGTGGGTTTTGTTTTAGTTTTTGTTATTGTTTTTGGTATTTCAAATGTTTAATTTGAAATTATTTCCCGAAAAATCTATATTATGTTTTGTTTTAATAAATAATGTTGAAACCTTTAATTGGTTTTTATCATATTTCATTAAATATGATTTTGGGTAATAGTTCTATGTATGGAGGCTTAAGCGAGATGAGCCGGGCTCCCATAGACGGTTCACCTTATACGCCGGTCATGGTCCCGGGAATGGGTCATGACAACTTTGTATTATAATATACTATGTACTAGATTTGGTTAATAATTGCCAACCTATATATTTACTACATTTATTTAATATATATATATAATTTGTAATATAATTGGTTATATTTTTAATAAATGTCTGGTTCGAATGCGTCTATTGGTATATTTAAATATACCTACAATCTATTGACTACTACGTCTGTTTTATATGTCTGAATTATGAGATTATTTAAATTATTTAATCATTCTAACTCTAACTCAGGATGCCTAGCTACGAGGTAGCGTAGCCTTTGGTATATCAATGCTCTGTCAAGGTCCTAGTTACCAGGTTAATATGGTGGCCTATGTGTATAGTGCAACACATATGAGTCTGTTTGTTCTCTGGTGGCATTAGTCCACAAGTCGGCTTTTCATTCTTTCTACATCTGGTCTTGAGCTTAGAATTATTAAAATAACTATCTGTTATATTTCTGCATACATAAAGAATTATGTCTGATGTATGTATTAGTATGTCTGTGATGATGCCTTGCAAGTGCATGAGAATCGTCAAAGTTTTAGCCCTCAAAAGTATCCCCGGGTATCGAATCCTCGGAGAACGTGTATTAGTTAATGATCGAAAAGCAAATGAAATCGATAAAATCTGGAAATAGAGTTGTAAAGGGTTTGATTTTAAAAACATAAAATGAAAATAACAAAGCAAACAAAAGTGTTCAGAACATTGAGAAGTAAACAAAGACTCCTATTTACTAAATCTATGAAATGGGTCTTTGGGATTGAGTGTTCTCTCCACAAGACTAACCCAAGGCCTCTCTTGAGGTCACTCGAGTCGTACCTACACTTTCTAGGTGGGTCCTTTTGGCAACACCTAGCCAAACTAGGCCCGTTAAGTCCTTTGAGGAATTTCATTGAATACCTCACATGCATAAAATATGTCTATGCTAAATCATTCAAGTTTAATGCTTGTGGACCTCACATGGCCTTCATCTCTTGATCAATCAACTAGATTTATTAAACTATCGTGAGGGTGATTAAACTCAACAATAGTCAATTAAAACAAGCCATTAAATCAAATCCAAGGACATTCATTCAAATAGAAAACATAAAACACAATACCTATAAATCAAACTACAAATATTGAACATAAAACACAAAACCCATTCATAAATATAGCAAGTATTCATCAAAATTTACAACTCAACATCCAAACTAAAATCCTAGACTACCATTGTTTAAAGAAAATAAAAATAAAAACAAACCTTAAAATAAAAACCGCAACACCAAAAAAAAAGGGAAATGGAAAACAAAAGGCGAGAGGGTTTCCTTTCTGAGACCATAGGTCTCTTCAAGGAACCCCCTTTGCTTCCTCTTCTTGAATCCTCTCTTCTATTCTCAAACTTTTGATGGTAAATGTGGCTGTCCAAGAATGCCCAAAATGATATGAAAGAGGTGTATTTACACCCTCTTAGGCCCTCCACAAACCCTTGCAAAAACCTCCCAAAAATGCCCTTTACATGTGCTTTGGTCCCCACATTTTTGTCCATTTCTATCACCACTTTCCTCTTTCTGAAGGGCATCACGGACACCATCACGACCATGATCCGCTACTGGACAAAATGCTCCTTTTCAGCATGGTCACGGTCAGCACCATGACCGTGACTCGCTACTGCCCAAATTGCCACTTGGCACGATTTCGCTTGGTTTTCTATGCAGTTTCTTCCATTGATCTTGCAACTTTAGGAACATCTTTTTTCATGCCTTTTTATTCTCTTTTTCATATCATTCCATGCATTCTCATTGACCCTACACAAAACATAAAAAGTGTATAAATTCGTGGACAATTAAACATACTTAGAGCCAAAATGCTATCAATTAATGCTTGAATAACTATGGAAAATTATCATACATCAAACTCCCCCACACTTACTCATTTGCTTGTCCTTAAGCAAAACAATTTCAAACCTGGGGCAAGAATAATAATTGAAATCAAAGAGACAAGAGAAATCTTCCGCTATGGAAGTATGCAAGAAAATGATTAAGAGAGGAATGCAATGTTATTCATCAATTACAAAAACCAAACTTTGGCTTTAATAAATGAAAATTTCAAGAGTTTATACATCAAATTCCCTAGACCATTGGCATCTTTAAAGCTAAACTCCCGTATTGTTTAGTTAGAACATAATTTTTCTTTTAATCTACAACAAACTTGGTATCATTCAGCTACTTTTCATTCGTAAGTGCCTCCTTTAACCACTTCCTTTTGGGTGCTGCCAACAAGTTAGAGAATTAAAAATCCATGTGTTTTCACTTATTATTTAGCCTTCGAGGGTAATTATCATTTCCACTTCGAAGTTTGGGCCCTATGCGCTTATCCCTGTTTAGGTTCATCGTCAAAGAGAATTTAGCATTTTCAATCATTCAACACAAGCACTTTTCATTCATATAATAGCCAAGTCTACTCTAAAAAATTTTCAACATAATCAAATACTAGCAAATTTGCTTAAAAACAACTTAGCAACATGTTTGTAAATCTCTTTTATGCCACCACTACTAGTCTAATGTTGTTGATAAACAAACTCTCAATCTAGCAACCTAAAAATGCCAATTTGAGGTTTAAGAAACTAAAAAATAAAATCAATTCCTCAATTAATCATGTTAAAAACATACTACCGCACTGCAAAATTCCTCCAATCAAATCGACTCAAATTCAATATTGTCATGTTTGATGCATTCTAAAAAAAAAATCAAGCACAATTCAAGCAAAATTTCAAGCATATTTTACAACAATGAGCAAAAGCAAAGCATATAAACAAAATAACCCAAGGAAGCAATCAATAGGCCCTTTTGCACACTTAGTATGAACATTGTCCTCAAGTTCAAAAATATAAATTCGCATCAAACTAAACAAGAACAAAGAAACGAGGACGAGTTCAATAGCAATAATAAAGGATAAAGTAAAAGGATAGGGTTTAGAAAGCTTATCTAATTGCCGCTTGCTCGCCATTGCTTCATCTTGAATGCATGACTCCATCATTGGTATGAAACAAAATGTTAATGGGAACAATATATATATATATGGGCATGAAAATTTGGCAAGGGACTATTAATGAATTGCATAAACACACCTTCAAACTTTTAATCAAGGCAACAAACAAAACAAGAAAAGAAACTATGCGCATAGTTTATCGTCATTTCAGACTATGCATTGGGATACCATATATATAAACTCTTCCCATAAAGCACAAGTGGTTTTATGAACATAAGGCACAAAATCAATGGATCCACATGAACAAATATAAAAGATGCCATATGAGCAACACCAATGCATAAGAGAAAATAAAAAACAAGAAATCACAACTAACAACACTGTTCCCTGGCAACGACACCAAAAACATGATGATGCCTCGCAAGTGCCTGAGAATTGTGGTAGATTTAACCCTCAAGAGTATCCCAGATTGTCGGACCATTGGAGAACGTGTATTAGTTAATGACCAAAAAGCAAATGAAAGCGATAAAATATGGAAATTGAGTTGTAAAAGGTTTGTTTTTCAAAATATAAAATGAAAATAACAATGCAAACAAAAGCGATTGAAACATTGAGAAGTAAACAAAGACTCCTATTTACTAAATCTATGAAATGGGTCTTTGGGATTGAGTGTTCCCTCCACAAGACTAACCCAAGGCCTCTCTCGAGGACACTCGAGTCGTACCAACGCTTCCTAGATGGGTCCTCTCCGCCATACCTAGCCAAACTAGGCCCATTAAGTTGTTTAAGGAATTTCATTGAACACCTCACATGTATAAAATATGTCTACCCTAAATCATGCAAGTTTAATGCTTGTGGACCTCACCTATCCTTCATCTCTCAATCCATCAACTAGGTTTATGAAAAATACCATAAAGGTGATCAAACTCAACAATAGACAATTAAAACAAGCCATTAAATCAAATCCAAGGGAATTTATTCAAAGAGAAAACATAAAACACAATACCCATAAATCAAACTACAAATATTGAACATAAAACACAAGACCTATTCATAAATATAGCAAGTATTCATCAAAATTTACAACTTAATATCCAAACTAAAATCCTAGACTGCCATTGTTTAAAGAAAATAAAAATAAAAAATAACCTCAAAATAAAAACCACAACACCAAAAATAAAATGGGAAATGGAAAACAAAATATGAGGGGGTTTCCTTTCCGAGACCATAGGTCTCTTTAAGGAACCCCCCTTGCTTCCCCTTCTTGAATGCTCTCCTCTATTCTTAAGCTTTTGATGGTGAATGTCGATGTTCAAGAATGCCCAAAATGATGTGAAAGAGGTGTATTTATGTCCTCTTAGGTCCTACACAAACCTAGCAAAAACCTCCCAAAACTGCCCATTGCATGTACTTTGGTGCCTACACTTTTATCCATTTTTGTCACCAGTTTCCTCTCTCTGAAGGCCATCACCGTTGACATCACAGTCACCATCATGACCGTGATTTTCTACTACCCAAAATTCTCCTTTTCAATATGGTCACAATCAGCACCATGACTGTGACTCGCTACTGCCTCAATTGCCACTTGGCGCGATTTCGCTCTATTTTCTTTGCACTTTCTTCCATTGATCTTGCAACTTTAAAAACATATTTTTCATGCCTTTTTATTCTATTTTTCATCTTATTTCATTCATTCCCATTGACCCTACACAAAACACGAAAAGTGTATAAATTCGTGGACAATTAAACACACTTAGTGCCAAAATGCTATCGATTAATGCTTGAATAACTATGTAAAATTATCATACATCAGTCAGATCTCTGCACTAATGAGTCTGTATTTTTTATCATACCACTATAATATAATTTTTTTGAGATCTGATAGAGTATATTCCGCTGGAGGACTAGGACTGCAATGCTCGTGAACATACTTTTATGATCAATTTCTATCTATTTCAGCTTTGAGACCCTTAGGGCGTTGGGTACTGTTTGGGACCCCTACGACTATCAGCTATTTGTCCTTTTGCACTTGGTATTGTTTAGGCTCTTAAGATTGCTAGTCTGTCTACGATCTCGTTTGGCACAGTTTCAGTATATTATGGACATATAATCAGTGATAGCAGAATATACTTCCGAACTCTGTGTATATAGTAATTATATAATTACTTGTTGTTTGTAATATGATGAGTGTAATATTTATCTGATAAATATCTGAATCTTTATATGAAATCGGCTTAATAAATAATATGTCTATCTGTCTGATCTCTATATACATAGTAAATTATTATATGTGTATCCTCTGTAGATTTGCGTGTATAAATATATGTATGTATGAATATATGTTATAAGACTCCTCTGATAATTTTTATGCTTGATTGCATATTCTCTGCTTTGTCTGCGAAATGTTTTTGAAATGACTTTCTGAAATTCTACCTACGTATACGAATGTATACTATTATTATCTGATTATATACGTGCATGTGGTACATTCTGGAAATGTTGTCAAAACAGTTTTTGTGAGGCCCGAATCAGGCAATCTAAAGTGCCATCCCTCACTGAGCTTCTCACCCCTCCCTTTAACATTTTTCAGGTTATTTCAGCTTTTATGCTCATTGAGGATTTCTGCTTAGCAGTGTGAAGATCCTGCACATTGGGTTTCTATGGGATATGATTATATATGTCTAGTCACAAATGTTTTTTTATATATTTTTGTTTATATATATATATATATTATGTTATGATTAGTATAATTTTTAATTTGTAAATGTTATAATTTATAATTGTTTGAAATGTTTGGTATATGAAATGGTTAAAAGTTCTGCTCTTTCGAGGCTTGTTTGAGATGGGTTGGGCCTTCGGTTCAATTCACCTTATACGCCGATCATGGTCTAATTTCTTGTCATGACACTTAGTGCTTACAAGTTGTTCGATGAAAATCCTCAATGGACTTAATGAGCCTGTTTTGGCTTGGTCAAAAGACCCACCTAGGAAGTGTAGGTACTACTCGAGTGACATCGAGATAGGCCTTGAGTAAGTCATGTGGAGAGAACACTTAATCCCAAAAACCCATTTCTTTGTTCTGGTAAAAATAAGTCTTTGTTTGCATCTCTATGATCCAAATGTCTTTGTTTTGTTTGTTATTTCATTTTAGGTTTTAAAAATCATACCCTTTACTGCTCAAAATTTTGGTTTTTATTGCTTTCTCTTACTTTTCGATCATTAACTAACACAGGTTCCCTGTGGATTTGACACCCAAGGAATACTCCAAAGGTTTTTATTACTACATCGACTCTCGCGAGATATCGATCAGTTGGTTTTCACACCCATCAAATTTTGGCATCGTTGCAGGGGAACGGTGTCTAAGATTTTGTATAATTGCTTTACTTTCTAGTTTTCTTTTTTGTTTGGATGTGTTCTTCTTCTACTGCAAGTGAACTAAAATTTGATCCTAAAATTGAAAAGATATCAATGAGACTACAAAAGGAAGCAATATTGCACAAGGCACAAGCTTCTTCTTCAGCGCCGCTTCTACTTGACAAACATGCTGAAATTTCTGATTCTAATATCGACATGGCTACCAACTAAGTAGAACAGACTTTAAGAGAGCTTGTTGCTCCACCTGTTGTTTAGAAACCACTCTGTATTCAGTATAGGTCTTTAGATGTTTCGTTCGAACTGAAGTTGTGATTGATTTATCGTTTGCCCAAGTTTCATGGTGTTGAGAATGAGGACCCAAATAAGAATTTCACATTATTTGCTCCAGTTTTAGGCCACAAGGTATTTCTAAAGATCAAATTAAATTTCGTGCCTTTCCTTTTTCTTTGGCTGATAGAGCGAAAAATTGGTTGTTTTATCTACCTCCTAGTTTTGTTGGTAGTTGGATTGATATGGTTCGATTATTTATTGAGAGATTCTTTCCTGCTTCTAAAGCTGCTAACTTGAGAAGAGAAATTTGCAGTATTAAATAGAAAGATTCTAAAAAACTTGTAGTAGAAACGATTCAAGAGATTGTGTGTTAGTTGTGATCAGTGTAGTATAAGTACACAAGAATCTATGTAGTTTTAACGCTCAAGTATTCCTCTGGTATCAAATCCTCAGAGAGCGTGAATTAATTGTGATTGAAAAATAAAATAAAAGCAAGTAAAATCATGTGTGGTTTTTTGGATTTTTGGGTAAATAAAATGAAACACAATGCAAACAATGAAAACTAGGAGCTAAAGTATGAAAATCAACAAGAGAAAAGCATTGTGGCTTAAACATTTCTACTAGGAAATCCAACTTAGCTAAGCCAATGAAAGGGTATCTGAGGCTAAGTGTTCTATCCACTAAGCTATTTCGGAGCCTGTCTCAAGGTCATCTGAACCGTACTTACATTAAATAAAAGGGTCCTCTCGACCTCACTTTAGCTAATTAGAGTCATTAGGCTTGTTGGAAATTTCATTGAACACCTTATGGGCATGGAAATATCTATATCCTAAACCACACAAGTTTAATGTTTGTAGCCTTATTTAGTCTTTATCTCTTAATCCATCATCTATACTTGCTAGAGCTACAACCTGGGTGGCCAATATAAATCATAATCACATAATACAACTCATTAAACCAACCCAACAAATCAATAGATAATAAACATTAACAAACACAAAAACCCAATCATAGGCAAAGCAAAATCATCATCCTTAGCCTACATCTTTATATCCTAACTATGAAAATCAAGCAAACAAATTTAAATCAAACATAAAAGCATTGATATCAAATAAAAGCATCATAAAAAAGAGGAAAAATGAAAGAGAACCAAACCTCAATAGCCTTTGATGCAAGATTCCAAATAAAGTAGCCTTAGGTATGTGATTTCCCTTACTTTCTCCTAAATCTAATCTAAAATTTGCAAAGAAATTAAATTTGTTCTTGAAATGGAAAAACCTAATTCCTAGATGGAAGATGATGTAAAAAAATTCCTCAAATGTATGCTAAAAAGGGTTTTTATACCCATTTCTTAAGTCACAAAACCCTATAAAAGATTTCCCAAAAATACTCCTTCATCCCCACATGGTTGTCTTTGTCCGCAGCCTTCATTTTCCACCCCTGCAGAGTGCCACAGACGTGGCTACTTTCTATCCACAATTGGGTGTGTTTTCCTCTCCTCTATGGCTGTGGTGGTAGGTCGTGGTAAGTTTTTAATTCCATTTTGGTCTTTGATTTGCTTACCACAGCCATGTCCCTTGGCCACCATGACCATGGAACCTCCTTTGTCCTTGACCACCTCGGCTGTGGCACCTTTTTTCTGCATGAAATATTCATTTTATTCATGCATTCTTGAGTTTACCTGGGGATTTTCTATTTTGCATATGTTATTCCACCTTTTTCAACTCATTTTATCCAATTTATTTAATCATACAAATACCACAAACATCATATAAATTTCACCACAAAAGCATGATTTATAAGATGAAAATAGATATATTCTTACTTAATTAAACATGCAAATTTAGAACACATCAAGCTGCCCACAGTATGGGATTTTCTGAAAAACTGTTAATTTAGTATTTTTATGATGGATTACTTCCATTGAGGAGAAGGATGATTGATGCAACTTCAAGTGGTGCATTATTAAACAAAACACCATGATAGGCCAGGGAGTTGATTTTATCCATGGCTGCTAATTCTCAACAATTTGCTCTTAGAATAGAAAGTGCAACTAGAGGAGTTTATGAGGTAGGTCCCTCTCTACTTGAGAATAAATTGGATAGAATCGCAAATCTGTTGGAAAAGTCAATCACTATGTGAGATCCAAGCACTTGGGTACAACGAGCCTAAGTTTGTGGTATTTGTGGAGTTCAAGGCCATCCTTCAAATTCATGCTCATTTTTGTGTGATGAGGATCTTTGGGCTCAAGTCAATGTTGTGAATAATTATGGTGGAAAGCCACAAACAAGGTATGACCCTTATTCGAATACTTACAATCCAAGATGTAAGGATCATCTTAACTTGAGGTATGAGAATGGGTGACAAAATTTTCAGCAGCGCCAATAACCACCTTAGTCCAACGATACTAACATAATAAATTATTTGGAATAGATGTTGAAAATATGATCACAACAATGCAACAGATCCAATAAAGTACCTCTCAGCAATTTCAGCAGCATAATGATGCCAGCATCTAAGATATGCAAAACCAACTAAGTAAAATGTCTGTCTTAGTGAATAAACAGGAAAATCAGGGTAAACTACCATCAAAATCCACTGTGAATCCAAGGCAATAGGTCAATACAATTACCCTATGAAGTGGAAAAGAAATATCTGCTAGTGATGAAAAACATGCATCTTTGTATGCCCATGACATGATGGGTTTCTAGCAAAAAGAAGTTGAAAGATGGAAAGAAGATATCAAGCAGCAAACAGTGGTTATTAACTAGAGAAACCACTTTTTCCTTATTGATTAGGCAAGATAAAGAAGGTTGAAGACGGAAAAGAAATCCTTAAAACATTTGAGAATGTGGAAATTGATGAACACATAATTATACATATTTATGTGCATCAATTTATATTGTTTTGAGCATGAATTGAGCGTTTGTCATAAGTTTGATACTTTTATGCTTTATATTGTGTTTTTCAGGTTAAATGATGATGTCTTGAAGATAAGAAATGAAAGCAAGTCAAAATGGAGCTTGAACGATGACATTTGAGGCCTCTTGAGTGAGACACGATCACATGGAAGCAAGACACGGCCGTGGACGGCTTGAGGATGCAAAACGTGACAAAACTGAAGCTCCATAAATAGGAATTACAGTCCATGGCCATGGACATGCCCACAAAAAGAAGCACGACGGTGGGAGAGACCGTGGGGTACACTAGAATGCTTAAATTGACAGACACAGACAACCTTAAGTGGACATGGAAATAATGGCCTCGGACACGGACGGAATACCATGTCCGTGTCTTATGGCAGCTGTGAGTTTGGGTGGATTTTATTGCACATTGACTGGACCATGTTGGGAACGGTCGTGGCCGTGCCCGTTTCTTACCCCAGACGCCCTATTTTGCCTATTTAAATGGGTTTCAGAATTCATCATGGGAGAGCCAACTTTGGAGACACAAAATGCATTCATTAGAGGCCCGAGAATGTGGAAAACAACAGAAGAATCAATTGACATCAAGAATGAAGAGATTTTGCGAAGAATTGGAGGATTCAATCATGGATTTTCCTTCTCTCTCCAGATTTCTCTTTGGTTTTGTTGTATATCTCTCTAGAGATATGAAATAATTTCGTTGTGCACTTAGATATGATGAACCCTAGATTGAATATGTGATTATTGGGATTTTGTTATTCATTCAACTGATTTATGGATTGCGACTCAATTGATTGTTGCTGACCTTTCGATTCCAATATTGTTTCGTGCATGTGCAATCGAGAGATTCTGTGCATGATTGAACATTCATAATTGAGAGGAGATGCATGCAAACCTAGAGATAGGTCGACATAAATCCTTCAGATTATGGTCAAACATAATAGTGAAATTCACAGAACAAAGTGTTAAAGCAACGATAGGGGTTTTAATTATCAAGAGATTCTGGTTAATCAACCTAGTCATTAGGCATTAGCTAACTCGAGAGAGAGGTTAACATATCGTAGGAATTTCCACGGTCCAATTGTCTAAACAATTGCTTGAATAACGAGTCACTGTCACTTAATTCGGTCTAGGTGGATTCAGCATCTAGGTGTCATTTCCCATCATTTGTTCTATCATTTAATTAGAGTTTACGCTTGTTCTTTGTTTATTTTATTTATTCAAAATCATTTCATTTGTAGGCTAGATAATAGAGGAAGAGTGAGTAGTTAATAATCTTAGTCTCAGTGGGATACGACACTCGGTACTCAAGGGTCCACTAGTTATAGGCGATAGGTACACTTGCCTTAGTCTTTAGGTGTAGGCCGAAGAGCATACCAAGTTTTTGGCGCCATTGTCAGGGACTAGGATATTAGGAAAGCTTGCATTGTATTAATCTAGCCATTTTTTTCTTTTGTTTTATTTTATTTTATTATTTCTATTTTTTTTACTTCATTGTTCCTTTTCTTGTTTTCTATTGTCTGTCTGTTCGAAATTACGCGTTGGGATGTTTGTGTTTGTTTTCTTCAGGTTTGTGTTAATTTATGACCC
>CAODLS011284057.1:0-15033 GCA_948243855.1 Flueggea neowawraea | reverse complement strand
TGGCACAAAGAAAGAATAAACTATTCATGGAGTTTTATCTTCATAAAACAAATGATATTTCATAGAAATGAAATGCCTCTTTATTAAATAATTGAATGACAATGCACATTAATGATTGGACTAGGGCACAATTCTAACAATATTAGGATTACAAAGTTACAATTTGATGACTTAGGAGTATTGTTTGGATATATTGAGGCGGGACCTATTTTGTTAGATCATATTAGAGAGGTTCAAAAGGAAGACTTCGAGATTTAAAGTTTGATTGAGAAAGTTAGATCCTTTGAGGTACCTAGGTTTAGCATTGATGACTTTGGGGTTCTATGATTTGGATTGGGGGTATGTGTACCATCTTTTGTTGGTTTACACGACGAAATTATGACCGAGGGGCATAATTCTGCATATTCTGTACACCCGGGATATATTAAGATGTATTGGGATCTTTAAGAGTCTTATTGGTGGCCGGGGATGAAGAAAGATATATCTGAGTTTGTCAGTCGATGTCTAACCTGCCAGCAGGTTAAGTTTGAGCATCATTGTCCTTCTGGTTTGTTACAGTAGATGCCCTACCTAGAGTGGAAGTGGAATCATATCACGATGAATTTTGTAGTCAGGCTACTGAGGATGTCTGCTGGGTATGATTCTATCTGGGTCATCGTTGACCGATTGACCAAGTCTGCACACTTTTCCCTATTAGGACGACTTATGGAGCGACACAACTAGCAAAGTTGTATATAAACAGGATTGTATTCTTGCATGATGTGCCAATCTCCATGGTGTCTAACAGAGGACCTCGGTTTACTTCATAATTTTAGCATAAACTACAGGAAGAGTTAGGTACTCAATTGGATTTTAATATAAATTTTAATCTACAGATCGATGGGCAGTCTAAGCGTACGATTCGTACTCTAGAAGATGTGTTGAGAGTGTGCACTGTGGATTTCGGTGGGACTTGGGATTCCCATTTTCCTTTAGTCGAGTTTGCGTACAATAATTTGTACCATTCGAGTATCAGGATGGCATCAAACTAGGCACTGTATGGCATGAAGTGTAGGTCTCATTTGTGTTGTACCGATACTAGTGAGAGAGAGCCTTTGGGCCCATATCTTATTTTGGAGACTACTGAGAAAATTAGATTAATTAAGCAGCAGATTCAGACTGTGCACAGTCGCTAGAAGAGTTACGCTAATCCAAATCGTAAAACATTTGGAGTTTGAGGTAGTAGATCATGTATTCCTCAATGTATCATCTATGAAAGGTGTTGTGAGATTTGGGAGGAAGGGCAAGCTGACCCGATATATGTTGGTCCATTTAATATTATAGATTGTGTCGGAGCTGTTGCTTATGAATTGGCATTACCGCCTCAGTTTGCTTTCGTACATCCAGTATTCCATATTTCGCTCATGAGGAAGTATGCATCTGATCCATCTCATGTTCTGTCACCACAGTTTGTTGGGGTTAGGCTTGATCTATCTTATGAGAAAACTATAGTACGGATTGTTGACCAACAGGTCAAGCAACTCTGAAATAAAGAGATAACGTCACTGAAAGTGATTTGGAGACACCATTCAGAAGAGGAGGCCAATTGGGAGGCCGAGGATGAAATGTGACGTAGATATCCATACCTCTTTAATCCTACCGATGCGTAGGTCAGTGCATTATGTTCTCTGTCTCTGTTTTTTTGCATTTTTTTGTTTCATGTCTGCATATCTGAGTTTGGGTGAGTTGGAACGTTAGTGAGATCCTAGTTACTCTTGATTTTGAGATTTTGAGGTTATGAATTAACTTTGAGATTTAGGTTAGATATTGGCTTTGATATGGTTGCTTGAAAATTCGAGGACGAATTTCTTTTGATGGGGGAGGAATGTAATATCTCATCTACTCCAACTAGGTTCTTTGTATCTTTTCGTTTGATTCTGACCAATTTTTTGTAACCCTTCGATTAATTTTGATCCAATTCTTTTATGTTTGAGATGTTAATTAGGTGGTTGAAGGTGTGTAATGATGTTAATTTTTACAAGGTTGGGTGTTGTTAAGCCTCAGGAATGATTCGATGTGTGTTTGGAAGTGAGGAACGTCAAATATGGGTGTTGGAATGCAAATGACGTACGTTAGTTTTGAACATGACGTTCGTTATTTGGGTTTGGGCAAGATGATGATCAACGTACGTTGAAAGTGTTCAAGACGTAGGTTGTTGGTCAAGACGTATGTTATCTGTTATACGATATACGTTGTGGTGCAACATTCAGAACAAAACCTCCTGGATCAAATTTTGAGCTCCATAACATACGTTATGTGTATGAGATGTACGTTGTATGGAAAACAACGTACGTTGCCTTTGAAAATCATTGAAATGGTGCGTATCGATCACCAGTTGTATAAAACGTTCCAAACTGACTTTCTTCATCATTTTTTCACTCTCTTCACTATCCACACTCTTAAATCCTCTTCAAACACTCTCTCATTGATTCCTTTCAACATCTTAAGGTAAGATCAAGCTCTCAACACATTCCTTTCATCATTTTATTGCTTTAAACACATTTCAATTCAGGAGGACATAATGTCAGTTTAGAGAGTTGAATGTGATTTTTGATTATTCTATTGAAATGGTTGATTGAGGATGATAGATCATGGTATAAGGAAGTTAAAAACAAATAAATATAGCTTGTTGATGGAGATTTGATTATGTTTGAGAAATAGATTGCATAAGTATGGGTTTGATAGAAGTGGGATGGTCTGATGTTGTTTTTGATGATCTGGTGTTAGATTTATGTTTCTAAAGTTGTTAGGGATTGAGTTGGACGTTTGGTATTGTCGAATTTCGATCGAAACATATTTTGTGGTGTTTTTGAATAAGATTTTTTGTCGCAGGGACTAAAATATAATTTTCTCATATATTTTGAATAAATTGAGGACTAGGCTCGATACTTTTCATACCAGGTTAGATTTGTAATTTTTAATGAGTAGATACCAGATTTGTAATTTTTGTAAAGCAAAGGTATAGATTTGTAATTTTAATAAATTGGAGGATTGATTTATAATTTTAAAATACTTGGAGAACTAATTCATAAATTCCAAGAGTTTGGGGATTGATCTATAATTTTTTAAAAGGTTGGGGACCAATCTATAATTTTTTGAGGTATTAGGGACTAAAGTGTAATTTTACAAAAGTTTGGGGACTAAAGCATAATTTTACATAGACTCCAATTTTTGAGACGAAAGCAATAGATCTTCAATCGAAATAGGACTTTTAGCATCGTCGAGGGTTTTGGGTTTGCATATGTATTTCATACATTTTCGGTATTGCCACAGTACCAATGCCACATTTTGACATTTTCTCTGATTATGCTTGTTTCAGCTTCTTGTTCATGCCATCTAGACTTGCCCCCGACTAGTGGTGCATGACTGACCTTTCTTGCTCTAGACTACCAGGTGAGTGAGATGTCAACTTATGACACATAGATCGTGTCTTCTAAAATTATATTGTTTTTGATGTGTCTAGATATTTTTCTGTAATCTGAATAATTAAAGGATTGGATAAAATAAAAATCTAACCTACGTGCTAATAATTATTTAGTATTCTAAATTTTCTAAAAACTGTAATATATGTATTTTCTGTAAATTAAAATTTGCTATGCATGCTCGTCTGCTCTATTATTTATTTATTTAATAAATATTCTAGATAAGAGACACCTAGCTACGAGATAGCTTAGCCTTTAGTATACCACTGCTCTGTCAAGGCCCCAGTTGCCATGGTAAAATGGTAGTTGTGTGTCCAGACAGACACACGTATTTTGTCTAATTCTGTCTGGTGCATAGACCACAACATATGCTATATGTCTAATTTTGTATCTGGTCCCTATCTGCCGTCTTCTATATTTTTTACATTTCGTATTATTATTATTCTGTCAGACTATCTGCTGTCTGTGCGAACATTTTCAAAATGAATTTCTGAATTATTAGTTATATGAGTGTATACTATTTGTACTTGATCATATACGTGCATGCGGTATTTTCTGAAAACATTTTCAAAACGGTCTTTGTGATACCTGTATCAAGCGATCTAGAGTGTCGTCCCTCATTGAGTTTACTCACTCCCTTCCCTTAATACTTTTTAGGTATACTTTTGAGATCCAACAATCGTCCGGCACCCCATTTCTTAGTGACACGTTCTGTTAATCATGAGTACCCTTTTTGTCGAGCTCTGTTTATTTTGCAGTAGAGCTTCACACTGAGATTCTGTTGGGTTACTGGTCATTTTGTATTTTGGTTACACTGATTTACCTATTTGTTATTTTGATAGTATTTGGATACATTTCTATTTTGGTATATTTTACTTAAATATATTTTAGTATATGTTTTGAATTATATTTATTATATGTTTTTGTTTAATAAATATTTAAAAATGAATAAACTGGGTAGATCATCTAATTCTCAAAGGCTTGTGCGAGGTGGGTTGGGCCTCTGGTTCAATTCGTCTTGTATGCCGGTCGTAGCCCGAAAATGGGTCGTGACAGTATTACTCACCTCAAAAGATGGTGGAATTGCGCAACAAGATATGCTATTTTTCTCAATTGGAAGGAGAACCATTGCATGAAGTATGGGAGAGATTCAAGATGCTTTTGAGCCAATGTCCACACCATCAATTTTTGTTAGCCCTCCTCACACAATTCTTCTATAATTTCCTCATAATGCATGGGCAAACACTTGTGGATACCACTGCCGGTGGATACTTTTGGTGATAAAATGGCCGAGGAAGTCTATGATATGTATGAGATGTTGGCTACCAGCTTTAAACAAAAAGCGGTTAGAGGTAGGAGAGCTAGAATTCATAGGTAAACACTTCCAGTTCTCTCGATTTAACTTCAAAGGTTGATGAATTGTCTAGGAAGATGAATTTGCTACTTAATGTCAATGCCTTGATGAAAGGGCAATGTAGTTTTTGTGGAGTGTTGGGACATAATGAAATGACTTGTGGGTTGGCCCGAGGAGCAGGTGTTGGAAGTGATGAAGTGAATTTTTTGGGATGAGGGGTCACAAATGCTCAACCTAGGAATGAGTCATATTCAAACACATATAATCCAGGTTGGTGCAACCACCCAATTTTATTTTTTTTGGAAGGATCCAAACACCAACATCAATCTACTTAGACCCATAGGACTCTCAGATACTAATCTAGGCCACCACTACCCATTCAACAACAACCACCCTAACCACCACCCTCACCCCCATGAGCTAGCCAAGATGAAAAGCCACTCTTGGAAGATTTGTTCATGCAATTTATATCTAAAACGGAAATAAGGGATGTAAAGATTGAAGCTAGGGATGCTAAAGTTGATCAAATTATTCAATGTCAATAAGCTACCATTCAAAACCTTGAGAGACAAGTGGGACAACTAGCCAAAACCATATCTGATAAGGAAAGGGAAAAATTAACTAGTACTTTTCAAGTCAACTCTAAGGAGAGTGTGATGGTGATTAGTTTGATAAGTGAGAATGAGCTTGAGGAACCAGGTGTGGGGGAAACACCTAAGATTGCCAAGGTTGCCAAGGCTAAGGAGGTGATGCTTGATAATGAAGTGGAAAATTGTGAGAAGCAGAGTGAGAAGGGGGAAGAAATACCCACTAAGGAAGAGAAAGTGAAACCCTATTCTCTCCCATCCTATTTCCCCAAAGGATTCAGGATCATATCAAATATGCTAATTTTATGAAGTTTCTTGAGATGTTCAAGAAGTTAAAGTTGAACTTACCTTTTCTGGAGGCCATTGCCTGAATACCTAACTATGTTAAGTTCTTAAAGGAGATAATGGTCAACAAGAAGAAGTTGGAGGTGTTTTCTATTGTAGCACTTACCGAATAGTGTAGTGCGGTGATATTGAACAAATACCCTTCAAAGCTCAAGGATCCGGGAAATTTTACAATTCCATGCACTTTTGGTAATTTGGAGAATGTTCAATCATTATGTGATTTGGGTGCCTCAGTCAATTTAATGCCATGTTCCGTCTACAAGAAGCTAGGGATTAATGTTAGAATTCGTAACTAGTATTATGACATTCATAAGAATATAACGCAATGGAAATAACAAAATTTTTAATCTAGAATTCCACCAAGGATCCATGCACATCAACATACACGATTAGGGTTAATGGTTCTACCTTAGATCCAATACTCGAATGTTTGATCGAATGGAGTGTTGGTGTTGCTTTTAGTATTCAAAGATGAATCTCCTTTCCTCATGTTGCCTATGCGCAAACGTGTTTAAAGGTATCCATACAAACGAACTCGCTTTGGATTAGTGGAGTGTACTAGCACTTAGAATCTCTATTCTAATTCTCATAAATAATTTTCTCTCTTTTATTTGTGGCACTCACAAATTAGGCTTTCCATCAAGAAATAGCAAGATGTACTTCTTATTTATAGGCACATGGAAAACCCTAAATGGGTGCACTAGGGTTAGCCAAATTCCCTTTCTTGTCTCACAAGAATAAGGACTCCTAATTACGTGTACATGTGCCGAATTATTCACATCCTAATTAGGGTGTGCCAAATTTCCTAGTAGCATATGTACTAGGTTTTATTTTCCTTATCAGACAAGAATAAAGACTCCTAAAAAATAAGAGTGTGCCGAATTTTACATGGGTTTATTAATGTTATCAGACTTTTAATTACATGATACATTATCATTATATAAGTCACTCTATTATTAATATGCATGGGCTGAAACTATGTCACACATAATAATATATCCAAAAATATGTTTAACTTAATAATAAGTAATTTATATTAAAAGTTCATTACATTAATGGATAATGTCTTAAATCATATTTAACACATAAACTATAAAACCCCGAATATTAATGATCAATTAAATTAATCATCTTAATAATTCAATTACCACAAGAGAGAATATTTGCAAGCTAATCCAATTCGTTCTAGTGTGTGACCAAATAGGCTCACTTGAAATTGGCAATGTGCCCTGTCCCAAATCTGGGCCGATTGTCTACAAGCGGTATCCAATAATACATTATGGCAACCCAAAATCAAGCGAAGTCGGTGATCCAAGTTAACCTTTCACAGTTTGATAGTTAGTCATTTTGTCTCATGCTATTTATACTAAGCATAAGCCATGTTTACATGTCAACCTTATATTACTTAATGCGTTTTTTGATCCCAAGTAGATTGATATAACAAATGACATTGATAACCCTTTTATCAATTCATTTGAGTATACATACATTCCATCAATTCTACTCATCAAGTGGCCTAGAGATATCACTCCTCTACAAGATTCGTGACATATCCAATCATAACCTTTATTGTTACCCTGTTATGGATACCGTTTGACTAAGTTAAAACATGTGATTCCTCATGTAGGAGTCGATAGTAACTTTCAGTTAGAGGAATTAAATATCACCACTGTATGAAAGCTACTTGTGACTTCAATCCATGAAGTGCTTTCATGTCGGGTGAGTCCAATACATGTTCCCTAACATGTATATATGTTTTAAGTGATATCTCATATCCATAATCAGTAAAATATGATTATCTACTTAGCAACATACTAACCTTAAATTCATTATCATTCCCATGATAATAATTGATTAAGGACATTTAGAACATTATTCCTTTTACCTTATGGTTTTAGTATCAATTCATACTTGATGACATAAGGAAGAATAAACCATTCATGTAAAATATTATTTCATAGATATGAAATGAAATGCCTCTTTATTAATTAATAAATCAAATGACAATGTACATGAATGATTGGACTAGGGCACCAAAACTAACAATTAACACTTTAACTCCTACCAATAGAACTACCCTGCGACCACTTGGACTTGTGGAAAATCTTTTCATCAAGGTAACTCATACTTGGGAGACCTTTTTTTTTTCTATACTGGGGGAGTTGTTATTAATTTGAGTAAGTGGAGTCTATACTTTAATGTGGGGAAGGAAGTTTAGGAGTTCGATGTGGCCAAGAATGTTCACCCAACTTTTCTTAATGATGATGGCAACAAAGTGCACTCTTTGGAGACATATTGCACGCCATCTAGTTATCCACCCTTGCCTCCAATTGATGACACTCAAAGTGAGGTACAACCAAGTGTTAAAGAAAGTGGGAATCCAAAGGAACTTGAGAAGCCACCAATTTCATTTGTGAGCATAGATAAGGAAGGTGTTGAGAGCAAACACGCCACATCAAAGGGACAAGAGAGTGATTGCATCTCTATGGGCAAGTTTATGCAAGAAAAAAAGGTATATTACTTTCCACCCAAAAGTCGCTTTCTTTATAACCCTAAAATTCCCATGTGTGGCCCTTTCACTGTTTCTAAAGTTCACTCATCTGGTCCTATTGATATCATTTTGAATGATCACAAGCCAATCATTGTTTATAAGGGATATTTGAGAGCATTAAAAAGGCCCACCTTTAGGACTATTTGGCACCCCAAATGTCCATCATCCACATCTGAAATGACATTAAACTACCTACTGTCTGCAATGACGTTAAACTATGACTATCTTTGAGTTTTTGCATTTTGTTTTGCTAGGAATAAAAGATTGGTTTATACCATATTTCCATGATCACATGTCCTTTATTTATATTATTGCACTTGTGTCCACTAACCTTTCTTGTCTTGTGCTTAAAAGTTGAAGTTATGCATCCAATGAATAACAAAGAACAATCAATCACTAGTGGAAAATAGAGAAGCATCTCTAAACTCTTTCTTTTTAATTTTGCACTTTATATGCATAATTTGACCTTTTTCCCTTTGTTATATTCTTGTTTAGAGTGATCCAGACTTATATTTATTGAACATTGGGGATAATGTTCAAAATCAGTGTGGGGGAGATATCTAGTTTGAATTATTATGGGTATTGCTTATGTGGTTATTTGTGTTGATTCTTGCATGATTTGTGCTTGAGTTTACATCAATTTTTTTTTTCAAAATGCATTAAATTCATTTTGGATGCCTTGGTATTTGAACTTGTTGAAGGAAGCTACATCATTTAAGTATGCTTTTAACATGCCTAATTGAGGATGTTTTGCTATTTGTTAATCTCTTGAACCAATACTTTGAAAACTCAGTTGGTCCCAATGAGAATGACATTCCAAGGGGGGATGAATTGGAGTTTTAAAGAGTTTGACTACTTTGTTGAAAATTTTTTGCAATTTAAAATAAATTACAAAGTTGAAAGCGGAAGCTAAACAAAGTCCAACTCACAAACAATAAAAATCAAATGTAAATGAAATAAAAAGAGTGAGGGAGAGAGAAAATCAAGTCCGAGATTTATAGTTGTTTGGTCCTCATTGACCTACGTCCACTCCTCTAGATCAACTAGAGAGTTCAATCAACTAACTCCTCACTTCCAGGTGGAGGGAAACCGTTTACAACAACTTGTTTTTATGGGATATACAAGCAAACCGTTACACCTTATTTTTTGTGGGCTCAACAAGAAAACCGTTCACCTAGTTTTTTGTTGGCTCAACTAGAAAACCGTTCACCACTTGTTTTTAGGACAAAACAAGCAAACCATACCACTATTTTTTGCGGGATCAATTAGAAAATCAAAACACTAGTTTTTCTAAGGCTTACTAGAAAACCTATCTACCCCAAGCAAACAACCTTGCTTGTTACAGATTTAACACCAAAGATATAACAGCTTTAAAAGCTCACACCAACCCAGAATAAGATAGCAAGTAAATAGCTCAAATGGGTTATAAAGGTAGAGAAGAGAGATAAAATGAATAGCAATTATTAGCAAGGGTATCACTTTTTTCTCTTCTGACCTAGGACATCTATTTATAGTCACTTTTAATAATGTAGCCATTGGATCCTCAAAGTAGCCATTGTAAGATAAAACAAATCTGCTCAATGATGACATCACCCTTCACTACGTGCGTTATTCCTCTTCTACGAGCGTAGTTCATCGCCCTATCTGAGTTTTATGTGCTGTTTATGCAAGTCTGCGTGCATTGATAGAACTCCAAGGGTCTCTGCTTTGATTGGATTATCATCAACGTGCGTTGTTGATATTCTACGTGCGTTGTTCATTCTTCCATGTGCGTTGATCATTCATCTATGTGCGTTGATCATAACATTAACGCACCTTATTGAGCTTCTGCGTGCCTTAACGATTTCAGAGATTAGATATTTGATTCTGACACTTTTTCGTATGAAGAGAATATTCAAATTTAAATTCCCGATGAGTGTCTTGGCTTTTTCAGCTTCTGAATGATCCTTCGACAACATGCGCAGTTCCTCTTTAGCATGCGTTGTTGAATTGTTTTCGAGGATCACACCTTTAATCAACACCGGGCGTTCTTGATACCATCAACGTTCCTACCAACGTTAATGCTTTGTTGTATCCAAGACAATTCAGATTACTTCCTTGATAACACACCTTATTATTTGTTAGCGCACCTTAACAATCTCAGAGATATTCTAGTAAGCTCTTGTTTTCAGCTATGTGACTTGTTCCTTTTTCTATGCAAGCAGTTGGTATTTGACGCTCAATAGCACGCACTTCTGATGTATTATCTCACCTAGTTGTTTCCTCTGAATGATTCCATGTAGCATATCTGTGCATTCTTCGGTGATCAACGTGCCTGAGTGTTGTCCATAATAATTCCAGAACATCAGAGTATTCACTAAGGTACATTGTTGCTTCTTTAGCATGCAGTTTTAGATCATTAGCGCGCCTAGTTTCCATTTTGATCTGAAGCCAGTGGGAGTTGAAAACCAATAACGTGTGTAAAAGCTTCATTAGTGTGCTTTAAGGATTCCTCAGCATGCGTTAATATCTTTGCTTAACTTTCCAGTTGTTTTGTAAATCATCAAAACTTAGACGGATTTTTCATGTTGTCCATAAAATGGCTCAACATACTTAGCATTCTTAGGTGACAAGATTAAGAGTTCTTTTATCAACAAATTTAGCCTATTTAGTGCTGGCGTAATAATAAGCTTCAAACTCTTTGCTAATTTTGCTTGATTGATTAAATGGTGTTAAAGTTAGAGTAGGCTTGGTTTATGGGAGGATAAGTTCATGAATTAAAGCTTAAATGGTTGTGATATAATTCTGAGGGTGAACCTAAACAAGGATAAGTGCATGGGGTCCCAACCTCGAGGTGGAAATGATAAGTACCCTCATAGGCAATAATAAGTATAATCACAGGGACTCTTAATTCACTAACTTGTTTGTTGCCCCAATGATAAAGTGAAAGTTACGAAAAAAAGGGTGATCAAATGTCAAAACAAAAGGAAGCACTTATGTTTATAAATGAATGAAAATGCCAATCTTACTCTACAACTAAGAAGATATATGTGTTAATTTTTAGCATTGAAGAATATAAGCTTAGGAGGTGCCAATAAACTAGGCGATTGATCATTGAACTCTTTAAATTGTCACTTCTCAATGCCAATGTTTGGTTTGTGTGATTAGTACATAGTATATTGTCCTATTTTGATCATGTTACTCGTATACTTGCATAATGCAAGAATCTTTTAACTTGTTCGATTCGTTTGGCATCTTTACCCCCAAGTTTTGAAATGTTTTGCTTCAAAACAATCAAATGATTAAGTGTGGGGGAGTTTGATGTAACTATATTTACATGATAAATCATGCAAGAATTCATACGTTTTCATGCTACAAATTATCTTTTATAATGAATTTGATATAATATTTGAAATATTTGTAGGATGATATAAATTGAAGAAAATGAGTTGAAAAAGGTGGAAAATGATTTAAAATGGAAATGCCCCAAGTAAATTCAAGAAAACATGAAGAAAATGAAGATTTCAAGATAGAAAGGGGTGTCACGGCCATGGTGGTATGTGTCACGACCGTGATAAGCAAAACAAAGTTACAATTTTGAGGCAAAAAGTGTCACAATAGTGACACTCAGTAAGTCAAGAAAAAAGTAATTTCGGGAGTAAAAAGCATGTAGGGACCAATGGCATTTTGGACTAATCTCAAGTAGGACTTTTGTGGCTTGGACAAAAGGTATAATACCCTTTTTAGCCACCATTTTGCACATATTTTGCATCATTCCTCATATTGAAATTAGGCTTTTTATTTCTCTAGAATAATTTTAATTTCTTATTTTAAATCAAGGAGATTGGAAGGGAAATCACTTGCCAAAGGCTTCTTTATTTCAAATCTTGTGTCAAAAGCACTTGTGGTTTGTTTCTCTTTCATTTTCCTCTTTTGTATTTGAATTTTTATGATGCTTTTAATGTTTATTAATGTTTTTATATTTTATTTAATTATGTTAGCTTGATTTTAATTATTGGGGTGTAAAAATGTAGGCTAGGATAATGGTTTTGCTAAGTTAATGCTTGGGTTTTGTGTGCTTGTTCATTGTTCATATCTATTGAAAGTTGGGTTGATTTATTGATTTGTTTGGATGGATTACAAGCTAGATTGATCATCTAAGTTATAGTTTTAGCAAACCCTATTGAAGAATCGGGAGATGAAGTAAGGTGGGACCATAATCAATGATCTTGTTGAGTGCTAGAGTAGAAATACTTAGTGCCTAAAGGTTTTTGATGAAATTCCCCACTTAATGTCCCTAATTAACTTAAGTGAGGTTGAGAGGACCCTTTTATTTAATGTCGGGATGGTTTAGATGACCTTGAGAGATGCTCCAAACTAGCTTAGAGGAGAGAACACCCAATCCCAAACCACATCAACTTTGCTTAGAAAAACTAGATTCCTAGTCGAAACCTTGAACCACCCCAACACTTTTCTTTTAGTGATTTTAAAACTTTTACTCTTAGTTTTCAATGTTTTCTTTGTATTTTCTTCCAATTACTCAAAAACCCAAAAACCAAATATGATTTTACATGTTTTTATTTTAGTTTTTGACCACAATTCATCATGTTCCCCATGATTCGATACCCGATGATACTCTTGAGGGTTAAAACTACGATGATCTTTGTCCACTTCAAGACATTCATCATTATGCTCTACTTGCATTGCCTCTGATCTACGTACTTTGGTCTTGTACTATGTGCGTACATTGCGGTCTTGAATAATCCAGTAAGGCTTAGGACTCTATCACGTGCATAGATTATGGTACAACGTGCGTAGATGCTAATCAAAACTTAGAATGAATTTGCATGTTTGCCATGAATGGCTTAAAACACCTATTTACCTCTCTTTTATAATCTCCATTATCATCTCGGCACCACCCACCATTACTACAACTTGAAATCCCAATATGGCAATCCAAGAGGGGGGTGAATTGGATTTCTTGCTAGAAGTAAAACCTTTTGAAAAACTTTTGTAAATATTCTTAAATAAAAAATAGTAGCTCAATCCAAAACACTACCACAAAATAATAAAGATAAAGAGAGTAAGGGATAGAGAAACAAAGCCCAGTGTTTATAATGGTTCAGTCCTCTTTGACCTATGTCCACTCCTCTAGCTCACTAGAGAGTTTCAATCCACTAAACTTCCTCACTTCCGAGTGGAGGCAAACTGATTACAACCCTTGTTTTTACGTGATCAATAAGAAAACAGTTTACAACTTGTTTTTGCTGGTTAAAAACAAGAAAACCACACTTCTTTGTTTTTCAAGGAAACAAACAAAGCAAACCTATTCTTTTCTCAAGCTTTACAATCAAAGCTTGACTAGAACAATATTCTCAACTAAGTAACAATGTTCTTAAACCAACTTTATAAACAACTAGCAGGTTAACAACTCAGTTGGTAAGCAAAATGATCAATAACAAGATAAGAATGCAATAGGAAAGATTATCAAAGCTTTGAGCACTCTCAAAGATTGTTCTTATTGTACCTCATGACTGGGGACATTTATTTATAGGAACTCTCCAAAAATTAGCCGTTGTAATTCCCAAGATAGCCGTTGAGAGAGAGTTGCAAAAAGCTGAATTTACTGACATTCGCTCGTACTACATGCGCACCAAGTGTACTGCATACGTAGTTCATGATTCTATCAGAGTCTTACGTGCACTGATGAACACATATTCATACGTATTTATATGCATCAATTCATATTGTTTTGAATATGAATTGAGTGTTTGTCATTAGTTTTGGTACTTCTACGCTTTTTGTTGTGTTTTCCAGGTTAATTGATGATATCTTGGCGAAACGAAGGGAAACAAGTCGAACCGGGGCTTGAACGATGACATTTGAGGCATTGGGAGTGAGACACGACCTTGGAATGATGAAACACTCTCGTGGGGCTGAAGAAGCAAATTCGTGCAACACTGGACGTCCACGGACAGAAATGGTGTTCCACGTCCGTGGGAGAGACCGTGTAACCCACTGGAACTTGAAAATCAATGGACACAGACAAGGATTGCAACACACGGACATTATTGGCTAAGACACTGACACAAATTAGTGTTCGTGTAGATGGAGCAAGAAAGACACGGACATTTATTGATTACACGGACATAATGTGCTTGAACACGGACATAAACCGTGTCTGTGTCTTGTGTTCAAGTGCAGAAATCAAGGGAATTTTGGTGCACACAGACGGGAAGCTTGGGCACCGCCGTGCCCGTGCCTTATTCCGGACGCCCTAAATCGCCTATTTAAGTGGATTTCGGCATTGATTGAAGGGAAGCCGACTTGGAGACACAAATACACATCTTTAGAGGCCAGAGAACGTGGGAGCAAAGGAGAACATCATTGGGATCAAGAACGAAGCGATTTCACGAAGAATTGGAGGATTCAATCATGGATTTTCCTTCTCTCTATATATTTCTCTTTTTTTTTTTTGTATATCTCTCTTTAGTTATGAACTAATTATATTGCGTACCTAGATGTGATGAACCCTAGGCAAATTATGTGATGTTGGATTATGTTATTCATTCAATTGATTTATGGATTGTGACTCAATTATGATTTATAATGAGTATTGTTGAATTGATTGTTGCTAGCCTTTCGATTCCAATATTGTTTCGTGCATGTGCAATCGAGAGATTCTGTGTATGATAGAGTGTTCATAATTGAGAGGAATTGCATGCAAACCTAGAGATAGGTCGACATAAATCCTCC
>CAODLS011284039.1:0-16410 GCA_948243855.1 Flueggea neowawraea | reverse complement strand
ACATTTTTTTGTGAGCACTGTCAACATACCATGGCTGATGTTAAGCTGCTATGTCCTCAAGTCAGTAAGTTATAATCTGCTCTGTCAAATTAGTTGTTTCCTTAGTGCGTTGACCACCTGGGACAAGCTACGTATTTCTTTCCCATGCTTTTCCGGTCCATGAACCTTCTATATGAAACAACGCCACGCAACACGTTTTCACGTCCTTTGCTGAACTCACTATTACATACCATTTTCTCGCAATCTCCAATCTGTCAGCTCATATTTGCCAATTTACAACTATCCAACACATAGCCCTTTCGCTTATTCAAATCTACAATGAACAAATACCAATGGCCTGTTTGCTCATTTAATTTATCAAGCATAGGAATGCAAATCTACAAACAATTTTGGAGAAGTTCATTAATAAGAATTTTTATGGACAAACCTTATTAAACTCATATAAAATATGTTTTTCATACCTGATAGACATTGGTTATTTCTCCCGTGAAAGGTTTGTTCCTACGGTAGGATTTCACCATTTTGTTGATAAGGCTGCCAGCAATCTTTCTAGCACGCAAAACACTATCCTGCTCAAAGTCACCAAGCACCACACATTTAAGGGGACAACAATTCACACTTAATAGAATACTCCATAAACACCACGGACATAGGCATTTACCGATAATGCGAACGACAGGAACCAATTTTGTAAATCAAGAGGCATTGCAATACGGAAACAGAATTTAACAACTTGCTAGCTGATCCAATCAACCTTTTATTATGCATTTTCTTTACAAAATATGTGCAGCAAGATCGTGTAAAAAAATAGAGGGCAAGTTTTAAAATTAAAACTTACAATCACTCTAGACAAGCAGATTAAATTTTTCGTCATAAATAATCCATTGAGAGTGATCATACTGTAAAAAAGAAAAATAAAAACCACCAGAATTAGAAGTAGCATACTAAATTTATTACCATAAACAAAAATTCAAAGAAGTCAACTTTAAAACCAATGAAATGGTAGAAACTTTTGAAAAAAATCTGTAGTAGATAAGAGCATTACGTGATTTCAGGAGGTTTAAAAGGATACTCAGGAGGAAATTTGATTTTCCAATAGTAATATCCACCTATCAAAACATCCAGCAATTACAACCAGAAAAATGGCAAAACTGTTAAGAAGGTGAAACTTTCTTCAATAATGAATGTGAAGAAGATTCAGAAATTTGCCCTTTAATTTCAGGAAGAACATAATCTGCTCTCCTCCCAATTGAGGCCACTGCTAGTTGCCATACTACTGCCAATGCCATAATACATCAGTCTCCGCATCAAATGCATTTCGAAAACCCATTATGAATGTAGAGGAAGACTTTGCTCTTTCCTTTTATTGGTATTAAATGGATACTATCCACGTATCTTAAAATTGGATGTTGGCTAAAATCCAATCAAGTTTTGCAATCTTAGCAATTTAGCCCTACATTTATAAACCATAGCAAACCAATCAATATTTAAATAGACTCTCAAAAGCCCTATGCTCGCTAATACACAAACACTAAGAAGCAGATAACAAACAAGCAAACAAAATATCAGTAGAACCCATAAAAGCAAAAGCATAGCAAGTAGAAAAATTGAGAGAGTAGAAGCAACGCAAGGCACCTCTAAATTGACCCCAACACAAAGCCCCTCCATTTCCTTTCTGAACTTGAGAGACAGCTCAGATAACATCAAATTAATATTGTAAAGCTCCTCCCACGAAGTGGATTCCTCCCCATTAGTACCAGGCTGAGGCTCCATGCCTTCCTACTCCAATCTGCAAAAATTAACAAAAAGAACACAACTTTACTGAACCAATACATTATCTAAGTCCTAAAACCATAAAACCACATGACAATACAAAAACATGAAAAACCTCTTGTAAGCATGGTGATCTCTGCTCACATTGAGGAGTTCCTCACCAGCTGCCTCTTTCATAGAATTAACGACGTTGTCTTACTCCTGAAGCACTTTGATCCACGACGCATTCAACTGCGTCGAGTACTCACTGCCATAAAACCACAAACATCCACCCATCACTTAGACAAAATTCTAAACAAAAAACAAATGGCCAAAATGGAAGCATCTCACTAAAGCAACTAAAATCCCTAATTTTTTTATAAACATGTGATCTCTGCTAGGGTTTACGGAGTGAGAAGAACTCTCATTTTTATTTGGGTACCGAAAGTGTGGGAGTCCGACTGGATATTTTTTTTGTTTTTTCTTAATATCAGCCTCAGCAATTTTTTGTGTGCTCCACAGCTGTGCACCAATCGTTATAATATTTAATGGTCCAGATTGTTTGGCTTTTATCTCACGGTCACAATTACTGATGACTCCATGTAGTACCAGCCTATGATTTTGGACAAGTATTGGGACCTGTTGTTGATTTTACCGTTTTCATGTGATTGCGAGAATGCGCCACTCTTGTCCGGTGCGAAACCAAATTGAAAGCGCCAGAGACTAGTTCTCTCAGATCCAAATCTCTGTTCCTTCTCAAACTATTTCATTCGGATCTCCATCATCCAATTCAACAAATTTAAGATTCACTGATGCCGACTGAGTACTTTTATTGGGATCTGAATGAGCTCTAATCATTTCAGAACTGCCCAATAACGATTCCCTTCATTTCTGGTTTCCGCAAAACGTAAGTACCGAAGTTTACTCTTTATCATTGTGTTAGATAGTGATTAGTCGTCTATGATTTCTAGTTTTTTCTTCCTCCTGTGGTAGGATTGTCGAATTCCTGTTTAGCTTGGTTGTTTTTGTTTCTTGGATTCTTTATAATTCAATTAGTTATTGTCATTTGCATATATGTTGAATTCAGATAAAGACCTGTATGGGTTCGAAGCTAAATCAAATGAAATAAATAAGTAGATGAAACTGGGAGTATTTGTATGAAAGAGGAAGCTGAAGCTTTACATGGTATTCTTTTCCCTGCTAAGAATGTACGGAAGCTTAACATATATATAGATCAACTCGAAGGTGATAAGCATGATTTTGTTTGTCTGTAGTTGAATTGCTTCTTGTGATTGATATATGCTGTTTGTTTCTTGCCAGGGAGTTGTCATGATGATTTGAAATGATTGTGGGGAATTATTGATCACTTAATATGTTAGGAGGCATGCAGATGGGATTACTGGCAGCATGCGTGGCTCTGTTTGTACCCATGGGAATGGCGGGGTGGCATTTAAGCCGAAATAAGATCCTCTTCTTTAGTGGTGCCCTTTTTATCACTCTTGCGGTAGGCATCCATTTAACTCCATATTTCCCTTCGGTTTCTGATTTTGTCAGTTCTGTTCATTCTGTTGTAGTCTTTGATAATCGTGATGATTCGTGCATTAATTTGGTCAATGAAATTGTGTGGGATGTCAAACCTAGCCATTCCAGTGATGTTCTAAACCCAATCACTAAAAATAATTTTAATAATCAGACCAACAATGATGACAATAAGTCTTTGAGTTTCGATAAGATTTGGGATTGGGCTAGGACAGGAAAGGTGAGGGCATGTGATTTTCAGAAACTGAGCAAGTCTGATGCCTCAGATTTGCTTAATGGATCATGGATTGTTGTGGCAGGTGACTCACAGGCACGGTTAATTGTGGAATCTTTCTTGAATTTGGTTTCGGATTCAGTAAGTGAATCAGTTAAAGCTGATTTGTATAAGAGGCACAGCAACTATGAGATCTTTCTTGAAGAAATTGGAATGAAGCTAGATTTTATCTGGGCTCCTTATGTTGTCAATTTAACTAATTTGATGATGAGCTTTAAGCAAAACAGAACTTACCCAGATGTTTTAGTAATGGGAGCGGGCCTATGGCATATGCTTCATGTAACAAATGCGTCAAACTACGGCTTAGCTTTACGCACACTGAAGAGTTATGTAATTTCTTCATTGCCGTTCTCACCGGAGTTAGGTTCAGATGGGCCTGTCACAGGTTCTGTATCTGTTAGATCGCCGCACTTGTTTTGGCTTGGTATGCCAATGTTGATAAATGCAATGTTGAACACAAAGGAGAAGCAGGAGAAGATGCGCGATGAAACATGGCATGCATATGATAGAGTGTTACATAATAGCGGGCTTTTGCGCAAATCTGGTGGTCCACATCTATTGCTAGATATTCAATCATTGAGTTGGAATTGTGGGCCTAAGTGTACTGTCGATGGGATGCATTATGATGGAGTTGTATATGAAGTTGCTGTTCATATACTGTTAAATGCATTACTTATTGAATCTCACCAAAGGCTTGGGGCTGCATAGTTTTCAACTTCTACATTATTTAGCTACCTAATGAGAAGGCTTTGTATAGTCTACCAATTTAGAGCTTGATCCACACGAGAGGTCAAGTTTTGTTCTTATGCTGCATTTCTTATATTTGCCAGGTTTCCCTCCGATACCACTAGGTTAACTCAAGATTTTTAATTAATTTTCCGTTTTGCTTCTTACATATTCAAATTGATTTTTTGGTTAATTTCTGTCATTGAATTGAATGTATAATGACACAAAAAACTTGTATTACACACTCAAAAGTTGTATGAAAGATCTGTATAAATGTCAAAATAGGTGTTTCACTGAAACCTTTTTGTACTTCTGTTAGATCTTCTGTTGAATGGAAATTTCTTATTCTGTGAGCAATTCAGAGCAATCGTTTCTTTGCAGACCTTTTTAAGTATAAAATTGTAGTCAGATTTTACACTGACGGTAAAATGAAGTTCCAATGCAATATTGTGATTGCAGGCTAATATTTTTATAAACCTCTGTCTCTGGTTCTCTAAGATTGTAAGACTTAATCAATGTCAATGTAAGAATGTACTGATTCCTTTTCATTAGCCATCTCTGAATTATGTGATTAAGTCAACATTGCAACATGGATTTTTTTTTTCTACATGAACTCAAAATTTCTATAAGTGATTCTATTTACTGAAACTGAATGCATGACTGGATGAGTTAGAATTGAAACCAGTTTGACCTTAATTATATTTTTATCTGAAGCTTTTTTTTTTTTATGGAAAGTTTTCTCATCTTTGACATTTGGTTTTTGACCACAATTTGTTATCTGTAATTTGAAATATTTCCTTCATGTCATGCATCAATATATTTTAGGGATGGTTTCTTAGGACACATTGACAGTACACAGGTTGACTCCTCCCCCCACCCCTCTTCTTTTTGTTGAGGCTTAGCATCAACATTGAGAAAAAAAAAAAAACCAGGAAAGTAGACTAAAAATTTATGTTTTACACCATATGTGATGTCAGAAGCTTTGCTGGGAACTCCATTGATATCTGTATATCTAACTTGGAGGTATTAGTTGAACTTGTAACTCGGAGAGAGTTAACAAGAAAGTCAACTTTGTTCTCAGCATAGTCCTAAGTTGTATTGGTGAACAGATTAAAGCTTTGACATAAGCCTGGATAACATGCTTTTGTAGGGAGAAATGAAGGTTTTTTACCGAAATAGTTTTGGAACCAAATGTGAAACAATTAACCAAAAATCTTTTAATACTTTGTTTAATGAAAGCACGCAGATCAATGTGGTAGCTGTCTAATTTTTGTCTTAGCTTTTTCATTTTTCCTTGAATAAGCTTGTATTGTTTATGTTGTTATTAAGTAGGTTATCTTTGTTATTGCACCTTATGGTTGAATCTTTTGTCTTTTAGGATGAAGCAGAGCATTACTTCAGATTAAGCTCATATGCTGTAGCATTATCATCACCGTATTGTTATCCCTTAAAATTTACTTATCCTTACTTCATTAGTTGCTCAAATATTTTGTTGTTTGTTGGTATCAATCTGTACTTGTCCATTGCCTGTTCTGTGATTGGTCAATGCATTATCAAGATCCTCGCAGATTGGATGAGGGTGTTCCTCAATGAGTTGGTGCTTTTAAAACTGTCCACTTTTATCTCTAAAAGGAATATTATCGTTGACGAGCAATTCTTACTCATGAAGTTGTTAGAAATTATCGTCAAAATACAAGTGAGCCTACCTGCAACTTTTGAGGTGAATTTGAGAAAAGCATACGATATTTTTCGTTTGGATATGTTTTGGAGGAGTTGCTTTATGTATCATTTTACTAGCCATTTTGTGTAACTAAATATAACGTGTGTGCATTGTACTTGGTGTTCAATTATTGAAGGTTTCTTTGGGGGAATTAAGGTGTGAAGCAAGGAGATGGTTACCGACCCCTAGTTTGCTCGACAACACTTGAGAAGTATGAAAGAGGATAACTCTTTCAATAATAGAGTCTTCATCCATGGAGTATGTGTCTAATTGTTTGAGCCAGATCTTTGGGCTAGTGGTAACATTCTTGACCAATATTCGATGGCATTCAGTGGACTAATTTGGATTACGTGGGGTTTGTGGATGGATTGATATATGTAACCCTTGACTTTGCCTACGACAAATTTGCTGTTTTCAACCCCACAAAGATGCAGGTGAGAGAAATTCTAGCTTCGGGTTTAAATGGTGAAATTGCACAGTTTTGGGAGGTTTGATTACGATATCCATTCTGATGATTACAAGATTGTTAGCAGTAAATTCTCCGGTCCCATTGATGATATCTATGACCACATTGAAGTGGGGATTTTGTGCTTAAGGGCTAACGCATAGAGGATTCTTCATTTTGGTCTATTCGGTATTACTCCAAGTTTGACGATTCTAATAGAAGTTTATTTGAATGGTTGTCTCCATTAGCTGCTGTGGGAAGAGGAGTTGAACAAACTGAAAGGAATTGGAAGGTTTGGTCTAGTTTAGGAAATATTTTTGGTCTTTATGTTGTTTCTGGATGAATTTGTTGATGATCGTGATGACTTGGCAAATTTTGTGACAATTCAGGGATTTTTGTGGGTTTACACTGTCGAGCCAATGAATGAAGCATGGAGAATGACACAATATGGAGCGGAAAACTCTTGGATTACGCAACACCTTTTAACCAAAGAAGATCTTCTAGATGCTGATGAACTCCCAATTCTTGTATGTTACAGAGCTAGGTGACATTTTATTTTATCTTTCAGGGGATGCTCTTCACCTTTTTGACGTAATTGATGATGAATGAGTTTAGATAAATGCTAACACATTTTAGGTCATAGAAAATTTGTTTCTTGAATCTCCAAAAATTGAGTTCGACATAATGGTACATATTGAGTCTCTCCTATTTCCTCAATTTTAGGTGTTTTTTTTGTAGTTATAGGTCAAAGTGCACACGAAGAAGACTTGCATTTTGACTTTGTTTTTCATTTTTTGCCCAAGACCCGCTTTTTATCTTTGAGTAGTTATCTTCTTTAGCAGTGGAGGTAATGTGTGGCAGCAAATAGTGGTATATACTGAGGCTTTTGTTTTGTGGTTATAGGTCATCAAAGTGTAAATGACACATAAATTCGGTGACAGAAGTCAAGTCATCAAAGTGTACACGACACATAAATTCGATGCTAGAAGCCAAGTTTTCTATGACCTATAACTACAAAAAGAGCCTCAGCATATACCATTGTTTGCAGCCATGCATTACCTCAATTGCTAAACAAGATGATCATTCATAGACAAAAAGCAAATCTTGGACAAGAATGAAAAACAGAGACAAAAGACAAGTCTTCTCCGTGTGCACTTTGACCTACAACTACAAATAGACACCTAAAATTGAGGAGATAGGAGAGATTCAATATGTACCATTACGTCAAAATTAATTTTTAGAGTTTCAAGGAACAAATTTTCTATGACTTGAAATGTGTCGGCATTTATCTTAACCCATTCATCGTTAATTACGTTGAAAAGGTAAAGAGCATCCCTTGGAAGATAAAATAGAATATCACCCAACTCTGTAACATATAAGAGTTGGAGTTCATAAGCGTCTAGAAGATCTCTGGTTAAAACATAATCCAAGAGTCTTTAGCTCCATATTGTGTCATTTCACATGCTTCATACGCTGGCCTGATAGTGTAAACCCATAAAGATCCCTAACTTGCCACCAAATTTGCCAAGTCACCATAATCATCAACAAATTCATCCGGAAACGAAATGAAGTCCAATAACATTTCCTAGACTAGATCAAACCTTTCAATTTGTTCAACTTATCTTCCCTCACAATAGCCAATGGAGTCAACTATTGAAATAAGCTCCTATTGGATTCGTCAAACCCGAACTAACACCAAATAGACCAAAATGAAAAATCATGCATGCATTGCCCCTTAAGCTGAAAATCTCCACTTCAATGTGGTCATAGCTATCAACAATGGGACCGAAGAATCTACTGCTAACGATTTTGTAATCATCGGAGTGGATATCGTAACCAAACCCCCAAAATTGTGCAATTTCACCGTTAAAACCCAAAGCTGGAATTTCTCTCACCTGCATCGTTGTGGGGTTGAAAACAACGAATCTGTCGGAGGCAAAGCCGAGGGTTACACATATCAATCCATCCACAAACCCCAAATTACTCCATTGAATGCCATCGAATATTGGCATGATGGTCAAGAATGTTACCACTAGCCCAAAGATCTGGCTCAAACAATCGGACATCTACTCCATGCACGAAGACTCCGTTACTGAAAGAGTTATCCTTTTCGATATTCCTCCTATATCTATTTGTGCTTGCCATGTTTATTTATCAGGAGCATTAAAAACTCCTATTAAAGTCTTTCGGGATACTTCATATATGCACTGAGTTAACTAGAGAGCTGAAAAGGCTTGACAAGATTACATCATAATTTGTTATATGACGACTTCTATCGGAAATTGAACTCTCGACTCCTTAGTGCTAGACTCTAATAAAGTTACTTTTGTATGGTGGAAGATTGCAGTTTATAATGCCTGATTAATGAGCTATGCACATGTATTTGAGTTCCATTTTCATTTTACCAAAAGTTGTCACTAAATAAGTAGAGGGTTTTCTCTTTTCTTTTATGAAGAGAAGAGTTATTTATACATGGCTTGGTAATGGAGGTATTAAGAAACCTGTTGGCTTGGCAAAGTGTTGCAAGCAGAATTTTAACTATTTGGAGCAAGTAGTCGTCTATAAGCAGGTGGTTTGGCATTTTCGTGCATGCCCGGAATATACTTTGAGATCATTCGGCAAAAGAGGGATGGAGGGAGGTAGAATGTGGATTGAGTGGGTTTGAGGTTTTACGACGAAAAGAGGCGCATAAGAGATGCAAAATTTGTTCAACAAAATAATCTCTATACAAAACAAAATTTTACATTTAAACTTTCCAAAACACTGTCTCCTCTTCTCTCTTGTTTTCTATAAAAAACTTGTTTACAATTTTTCGAAATGAACAAATTTTTTATATGCTTTCAGTTTTTAGAAAATAAAAACAAAACTGAAAACAAAAAACTGTTTTCTAAGCTAAACATAATGCATTTTTCAAATTTAATCAGGGAAAAGTTAGATAGTTTGGGCTCATGAAAATGTGAAAGCACATCTTTATACAATTCTGATCCTTGACAGAAATTCCATATACAGAATCAGCCATCTCGATCGATAACTTTGCGTGGATTGCATTCACCTTCCAACAATTCATCATACACTCCAAAATTGTCCTTCGGAGTTTGAATTGTCACATATAATTTAACAATCTCAAACTGTTTACAACCTTCTTCCGGCACCCATCCGAATCGGAATACCAAAATGACCGAGAACCATTGCGTGTATAATGTACATTCCTGCTTCTAGACCTAATCGAATTGCTTGCCTTCAAAGGTTTGCCCAAAGTTCCAATCTTTAGGTGCAACGTTGTAAGAGGTAATTGTGAGTCCATCGCCGCCTGTTAACTCGAACGAGAGAGCTTGATTCCTGAAATCAGCATTAACATGCCAGTTCTGGCCCCAGTTTCTACCCATTGGAAGCCAACCGGTTCTTGAACCCTTAATTTTTACTGCGGCTATATCTCCGGCACCTGCAACATTGCTAATAAGCACAGAAAAGAAGATACCGGAACCAGAAACAGTAAATCGAATCCCTCCTTCCTTTCTGCACTTGATCCTGGCAATTAAGAGAAACAAATTTATATCAAACAACAATGGAAGGATTTGCACGCAATTTAATTTAAACACCCAAACATCTTGAGGTGGAAAACTTAAAAGACCAGTATTCCACATAGTAGAACATACTTGTCTAAGCTAGGAGGACATTGCACAGAAAATTAACACAAATGATTAGAAAATACTAGAACATAGCCAAGCAATCACAGATTACATGTGTCACAGAAGGTTTATTGATGCATGCAAATTACTCATAAATACCTTTCAAAACCAATAGTATATAGAATAGCAGCAAACAATTCATCTGAAGGCACGAGGCTGAGGGTTCAATGGCTCACTCAAATGGTCGATGGAACTGTAAAGTGAACATTTCAGAAACATTGTCTAAATTAACTTCCAAAAGTAATAAAGAACAGAGATGGTTTCTCCTTTCCCAACAAGTGTATTCTAACTAGTATGCTACTTTCTCCCTTCTGATAAATATTGTTTAAATATCCTTTGATACATAAAATCCACTTAAAACCAGCATGATAATCACTTAAATGACACCTTGTTGGTACTGATCTTAGAATTTTAAAAGCAACTATTTGATGTTATTAACGAAAGAAAAATCCTAACACATGCTTGAAAGAATAATATTTTAGGTCCATCAAACAACTGCGCTATTAACCCCCCCCAAAAAATGAAACGAAAGCTTTCCTGCTAAGAGCAAAAAAAAAAAAAAATCTAAAGAGAACTTAGAGACCTATTAAATTTCATGGACAAATCCAGATGATGCATCAAAATTGAAACTATTCATTTCCAAGAAATTTTCTCCAAAAACAAACATGCAAGTCTGTAATTTGGTGGTGCAAACATTTGACACTTATTTGATAAGCCGACAACAAAACCACAACTTTTTCTCCAATTCATTTACTTCTATGGAATATGACAAGAACAATTATCTTACCAAAACTCCACAAGTATACTATACACAGACAAGCTTAGGTTTCTGACAAAAGAAAATTCACATTTCATATATTCTAAGTTCTCAAAGCTATTATTAAATTATTTGTTGGAGCACCAACAGAGGTAACCCCGTCATTGAGCCCCTTATTCCTCTTCCTGAATTTAAGTGTATGCAACTTATTTTGCCATCAGCCTCTCCAAAATTGTCCTCATCACCATACAAGAAGTCATGTATACACCTTATTTTTTCAATGGAAGAACTAAATAACAATTTTGCAACCTTTAGAAATGAAGGGGAAATTTTATGTACAACTAAATATGATATTATTTTTTACTAAACTCAAGAGTTCGTAGTCCCTTTGGAGACATCTGATAAAACTCAAGAGGACACAAGATTAGAATTTGTCATATTAGAGCTTCATTCCTGGCTGGAAACTTGTTATTTAAGAACCAAATGAAAAGAAGCTATGCCTATGATGGTATTTGGATGGTTAGCACAATGCTAATAATCCTGAAAATTGACTAGCAGTCTTATAACTTAATGGTACTCGAGTTAATTCTAGCGCTCAGAGAGTTTGGTTTCTCATCAAAGTAGGAACTCACATAACAAATACGCAGATATGAAATGCAACCTTACACTAAAACACTATCAACATAAATGCTTCAAATAATAGTACGTAAACAGGAAATGCACAAACAAGTTCCAAAGATTGCTGCCATTATTTTGCTTTTAAATTTCTTATTCTTTTGAAAATTTCGGATTCTCATATTAATTCTCATTAGCTATTAGTAAAAAAATAAACACGAAACAGACTAAAATGGGATGCTTATAACTTCAATTCCTTTGAAAGTTTAATACGTCGATTCTTAGATAAAAACTGAAACAAACCAAGCATTTGAAAAAAAAAAAAGAGAACAATAAATGAAATAGAAAAAAAAAAGGCAGAGACGGGTAGTACCCTCGATACTGGACAGGCATGTTACCAGCCTTCCAAATAGCAATCTTCTCAAAGGCTTCAATGGGAAGCACAAAATGCTTATTAGGAGGGTTACAACGACCTCCACCATCAGCAGTGAATCCATAATTAGGAGCACAGAAATTAGTAACAGTGACAATAATGGAAGTCCCAGGTATACAATACCGCAAGTCATCAACGCATCGCAACTCGAAGCACGCGCCGCAGATCTGACCCCGCTCGAACATTGCCTCGCTCAACCCCACCGTTGCCATCCCATATCCTGCTTTCACCAAATCTCCGTACCCGCAGGCTCCTCCCACCCCGTCACGGGGATCCGAGGCCGCATAGTAGGTGGCGCGTGCAGATCGCCACTCGGAGAGGGAGGTGGACTGTGGAGGAGGCGAGGAAGAGGAGATGCCGTGGGCGGTGGCGGCGGTAAAGAGAGTGAGGAAGAGGGAGTAGTGAAGGGTTACAGTGTGAATGCGGGATTGTAGAAGAGAAGTTGATGTTGACATTGTTGATGGAAGAGGAAAGAGATGTTTCTGAACGCCGATAGTTGGTGTGATTTTGCTTTTAACATTAGTGGGGCAGCTCAAAGTGTCCACTCTCTGTGCTTTCATTTTTTTGCTTCTTTTTATAAAGGTTTAGAATTTCAAAAGAAACGCTAAAGTTGCCGCAAGTTAACAGACACTGTAACAGCGACAGAGTTGGACAAAAAACAAAACAAAACAAAAAAAGAGAGTTGGTAATAGGGGTTTAATCAAGCTGATATTTGTTAGTGCTTAGGGTTCTAGATAACTCTAGTTCAGTAGTTTGACTTGAATTTCATACTTTATTTACTTAGCAGACAAGTTAAACTCGTTCACAATTCATTTAGTAACCAAATTTTCAAGTTGATTATCCATTTAGGAGTTTATTATCAAAATGTATCATCGAGTTTATTTGTGATCTCTATTTTAGTATTCAAACTTGACTATTATATATCAAGTCTTAAAAGTTATTTAAACTCATTTCATTTATTTGTCGAACAAAACATGAAAAAACTTATTGAGTCCAATGTCAAGTCATTCGGCTCATTTTATGCTTCTTGGTGCCTATAGTTGGATGAATGATTAAATTACTGAACATGTTTTAGGGTGTGAAATATGTCATAATCATTGAGAAATCGTAAGAATTAAAATTAATGGTAAACTTTACATTGGTTGATGTTTGAATTGGAGTAAAATAAGTGTAAAGTTCTCATTTATATTAAAAGCAAAATTGTAAGAGCAAAATACAAAGAGGTTCGATGATAGTGGAACCAAAACAAGAGGCTTGGAAAGTAGACGTAGGCATAAAGATTGGTTGAACCATTATAAAAAAATTGGTGTCTCTTCTTTTCCTTTCAAAATTTCTAACATGCAAGATTTGTATTTGGAAAGTTTCTAGAAAAGTTCAATAAGGTATTTCACACCATTGAACGCCCCTTTTCTAGTTGAGATATCAGTTCAACAATTGCTATCACAGCTACATCAAGCTTAAGGCTTTACATTAATGGTTTCACCATTGAGAGTTAAAGATCTAAAATGGCCCTAAACTTACAACATTTCTCACTTGTGAAATGTTGTATGTGCGTTGAACAAGTCACCTCTCAATAAGGTAAACTACTCATTGTAAAAGAAGAGGATAACTAACTTCATCAAGAATCAAGACATAGAGCTATAAAAGATTTATAGCTCTTGGGCCAGAGATTTCAATAGGTGAAGACAACAAAATGAAAAAGAAGGTAGAATACAATGATAAGGATTAGAAGAATGGCCACATGAATGCGAAGGCTATGCAACTCATCTTATGTGACCTTACTCTAGAAGGCATAATAGAGTTTTTTCTTATGAGAGTGCAATGGAGATATGGGATAGACTTGAATTTACACATAAAGTCATCACATAAGTCAAAGAGACCAAGAACAACACGCTTTTTCATAATTGTGAGTCGTTTAGCAAGAAGGATGGACTAGTTACCTTTATGCTTAATAGGTCTGCTAAAATCACCAATTGTTTGGCTTTTCTCAGAAAACACATCATTAAAAGTGAGGAAGTCAAGAAAAATTTGTGATCTCTTCTAAAGGAATGGGACTCTTAAGTTGTGACAAAAAATGGAACCCAAGGATCTCAATAAGTAGAATTTCAATGTTTTGGTTGGATAATTCATAAACATAAGATGAGATTATCCTAAAGTCTAGAGAAGTGAAGATAAAGCCTAAGAAGAAGACTATTGAATTCAAGGTAAGTGCTTCCATTAGAGAAGAAAAGGAGAGTGAAGAAGATGAAGAGCTAGCCATTTATGCAAAGAACAAAATGGAGTACAAGTCTATGTTCCAATGAAGGAGAAGAGAGATAAGGAAACCCTTCAAAGAGAAATACAAGAAAGTCTCTAGGTACATGAAGAGGATTGATGAGGCTTGCGACTAGTGTGGAAAACCGGGACAACATAATTTGGATTATTAGGTCTCAAGCTCCAAAACTTCATTTGAAAAATAAGGAGGAGGACAAGGATGATGAGGATGGGGAGGATAACACATAAATGAAGAATCATTTTGGTTTGTATGATTAGATCAACGAAACGATGTCTATGATACAATAGGTTCACACCTTATGTGCCTTAACCGGCGTGGAACATGTTGGGACTTTAACACTATATCTAAATGTCCATAGTTAACAATTGTTGATATTGGGTGTCGATAATCAGTGAGACTATTACATGAGTTTGTTGGTTCCATTTTCACATGGAAAACAACTATGTGATATCTGGGCCAAACATGTATGCATACAGTTAAGCATCAATGTGGGTACTGGACTGACCTACCGTTGAAAGACCATATAGTAAATTACTTGAGTATCAAGTGAGAACTCTCAACTATGAAAGATGGTATAAATAGTCCACTAAAAAGTCTGTAAAAACTCTACAAAATGTCTTTGAAGGTCTTCAGATATCTTCAAAAGATGTTCAGAGATCTTTAAAGGTCTTTGGATGTCTTCAAAAGGTCTTCAAAGGTCTTTAAAGGTATCAAAATAGGTGAATAGAGTTCGAAAAACCTTAGTTGGCGACACCATTACCATCACCACAAAACTCAACAAATTAACCTACACACAAATATACCAAACTCAATAAAATCAACCTATACAAATCAACCAAAATCAACAAAATTAATTCAGATGTCCTTTGTGAATTCATTTTAAATAACAAACAACAGAGAGAGGAAGACGGTGGAGGACGCGTGATTTGGGCAGCGAGGATCAAAGAGGAGGGAAAGGCAAGTATAGATCTCGTTGAAGGAGAGAGAGAGAGAGCAAACAGATCTCGGTCTTCAGCGATTTCAAATGTCCTCGATGTCAACGGGGATGAGAGAGGAGGTAGAAGACGAGTACAGACAACGGAGAGAGGAAGAAGGTGGATGATATGTCATTTGGGTGGCAGGGAGGGAGAGGAAAGGAGTAGAGAGAGAGGCAGACGAGAGAGGAGAGGTGCGAAGTGAGAAAGGCATATGAAAGATTATAAAAGGTAGAGAGAGGAGAAGGTGTGGTAGCAGGCAAGTGCACATATCGAAATGTAGTATGCGAACCTGAGTACCGAGTGTCGTATCTCACAGAGACTAAGAGTACTGGTAATAACTCTCTCTATTATCTAGCCTACAAACTAAATGGGTAGGAATGGAGACACGCCAACACACAACACAATAGCACAAAGAGAGTTTAACAACCAGACAATCAAGGGTAACAATAACATCTAGATGTTGAATTCCCCTAGGACTACCTAAGCAAAACCGACCTCATTACTAAGTCACTTGTTCATACAATTGGACCGTAGGAATTCTTAACATATATTAACATCTCTCTCGAGTCAGTTAACATCTAACATCAAGTTGATTAACCAGAATCTCTTCTTAATTAATACCTCCACTTTGCATTAACACTAATTTATGAATTCTCATATTAAGTTTGACCTTAATCCGAAAGATTTACGTAGACCTATCTCTAGGTTTGCGTGCAACTCCTCTCACCTATGAGTGATTCAAAACACATGATAAATCTCTCGATTCCCACGCATGTAATCAATTGTCGAATGAAAACACTGGTAGAATCAATCCAACAACAACATATAAATCATAGATGAGTATCAATTCATGAACAAAGCAACAAAATAACAAAAACCAAATTACAAATTCGTCCTAGGGTTCATCATATCTAGAAGCATATTAATTTAGCTCATAATTGCAGTAGAAACAACAACAAAAACAAAATGGAAACAAGAGAGAACGAAAGAAGCCATTGAGAATCCTTCAATCTTTAAGTAATCCACTCAATTTTGATGTCAATCCACTCCAAGGGCATTCACCCCTTGAAACCCAGCTCTTTCACTTTCTAGAACTCTATTTTTTGTGTGCAAATGGCGGGTCATCTACTCTAGGGTTCGTTCCAATGCTTAAAAGGCCCGAAATGGTGTGTTATGGTAAGACACGGCTCGATAAAGACATTACACGG
>CAODLS011283964.1:0-12941 GCA_948243855.1 Flueggea neowawraea | reverse complement strand
CTCAACATTCATCACAAATCTCCACATCAATTCTCTCTCAATCTCTTCTACTATCTCTCAATTTCTTAACATTTTTACCACTCTCAAATTGCTATTATTTATTGATAATTTCATATTTCTCTCAATTATTTTCTAGATTTTGTTTTTACCAAATACAAAAATATTCGTTTTTTAAAATTTTTGCTTCAAATTTATTTTTTTAGTATAATTACTTTACTTAATTTTTATTGTATTTTTTAATGTTATATTTTGTGAAATATTTTTTTTTTAAAGAATGGCAAGTTTTGGTGAGAATAGAAATTTTGAAAATATGAAAATTGAAAATGTCGGAACACAAGATAGTGAAACTCAACCAATTCCCACCAAAGAGGGGGGAGCGGGGGCAAGAGTTCATAATTTCGACATTTTCAAAGTGCATTTTAAGAAAACGCCTAAAGGTGATAATAAATTTGACGTTCTTTGTAATTATTGCTCGCAGGTGTACAAGATCAATCATGGAGGGAGCTATGGGACGTTTCAACGACATCTACAATTAAAACATCCTCACAAGGTGGGATTGGGTGGAGACCAAACGCAATTAACCGGGTTTGCTTCTTCTTCTTCTTCACGTCCTTTATTTCGTTATGATCATAATGAATGTAGTAGTGGTTTAGTAGAAACGGTTGTCGTAGATCATTTATCATTTAGTTTTGGTGAAAAACTTGGTTTTAATAAATGGGTTAAAAAATTTTGTCAAACGGCTTTTAAAACGGTTTCTAGAAATACTCTTAAAAGGAATTTGTTAAAATTGTATAAAAAACAAAAAAAAAGATTTGGTAAAATATTAACAAGGAAATGATACACATGTTTCCATTTGTAGTGATATTTGGAGTGATCATACTGAAACTCATTCATATATATGTATTACATGTCATTGGGTCGATGAAAATTTTGTAATGCAAAAAAGAATTTTAGCATATCGATATTTTGATGAACCTCATACTGCAATAAACATTTGTAGAATAATTCATAACATTTTAGAAGAATATAGGTTGGTTCATAGAATATTTTCAATTTCATTTGATAACACATCGGCTAATACTTCTTCTATTTACGAATTAAAATCAATTTGTGAACCAAATTTTGACAGACCGGAACCGTCCCAACCCACAGAGACACGATCCAGTTCAGGTTTAAGCTTTTGTTGAACCAGAACCGGCGATTCACTAACCAGAACTATCAGTTCGTGAACCATGGTCACCCCTAATATGCTTGTAAGATTAGATTTTCATTAAATTCTCTCTTCATTAAACTCTAATCTCTACCATTATATTCTTTTTTTATACGCTATCATGAGACTCACAATCACTTCGCTTCTCATTTAATTTATTATAATATACAATTAACAATAAATACATTTATTTAACATATTAATTTTATATTTTTATGTAAAATAAAGTATATTTTTAAAATTTTATTTAAATTATTTTGGATAAATTATTTATGCGAATTTTGTGAAAATAATATTTTTTTTAAAAAAATAGTGTCGAGTGAATAAATATTAAGAAAAAATTTATAGGTTAAAAATAAAATATATTCAAAAAAAATCAAAAACATTCAAACGGCCCCTAACAAAAAAAAATAACACTTGCAATGGTCAAATGTAAAAAAAAATAATGACAAGTGAAAACATGCAACAAGTGGATCCCACCCCTCATGCAGAACATGGAGATTCCATGTTCTGCCTCCATGTTATGCACGAGGGTATCATTTATTCCCTTATTGGGAGTGAATGCAAAAGATGCTTATTGAGCCCTTTTTGTGGAGGCTCTTAGTACGACATACATTCATTGTGCATGAGATCGAATATTGAGTTTGAAAGGCGCAAGCTGCTTAAGGATAAACTCAGGTGCGTCTAGTTTGGTTTCTAGTAACTATGTGCTAGCAGTGGGTTTGCAGTGACAAGGTTTGGCTCACATCAAGTTTAGTTATGATTCTTCGAGTATTTTGTCACAGAGGTAAGAGTTGTATGGTTTTTAAAAAAAAGTAAATAAGTAATTGGGCGGTTCGCCCAAGTTTTTTTAAAAAATAAAAAACCCTGGCGTACAATACATGAAGAAACTTGTTTGGGAGTTAAAAAAAAAAACTTACTGCCAAGAACCACCACTCACCTGCCACCACCTCTGTCGCCCGCCCACCACGCCATCGCTGCCAACCTCCATCGTCGTGGCGTTGTTTGCTGGTATATCCTTCCAACTCATTTTTTTTGCCATGTTTCAATTAATTTGGGACTTGGGTTTGTGATTTTTAAAAATTGATTTGATTAAGAATCGTTGAGTTAGGATTTGTGTTTACAAATTGGTTAAATGAGTAATTTGTTGAGTGTTGATTGTTGAATGATTAATTTTGATGGATTTAGGGTTTAGGCTCGATTTGTTGAATTTTCTTTTTGTATTTTAATTGGGACTTAAACCATTTGTTTATATTCAATTTGTTAGATTTTTGTAGAAAATGGAGAAATATATATTCAAAAGGCCTAAAAGTTCAATCGAACCATCTAGTGCTGGACAACCGTCACAAATTTCAGTTGTAAACATTATGAATAAAAATATTGAAGTGAAAATTAATTTGGATGAAGTAGAAATTAATGAAAAAGATATTGTTGTTGATCTTGGATTATATAAGCTAATTGATAGTTTTAATGTAAATATTCAAGACCATTGTCACGACCCATTCTCGGGACCGTGACCGGCATACGAGATAAATCGTCTATGGGAGTCCGACCCATTTCGCACAAGTCTCAATGATACAGAAACTATACGCCCATATATTTAAATTATTTTAATAAAACCGTTTTCGAGAAAATCATATATATATATATATATATGATTATAAAATATATCAAAAATCAACACAAGTGAAAAATCGCAAATCCAATATCCCCAAATTAAACCTACAACTAGCGGACTCCATAACCCAATAGTATATCGGAGTGGAGCATTTAATACAAATGAAGTAGCCCGTCAAAAAGGGTGCTACTAACCAAAAGTATTTGTCTCACTGGGCGGGGATGTCAAAAGTTACCGAGTCGAATCAACCTGCAAAATAGAAACAATACAACACAGAAGAACAAAGGGGGTCAAACACAGTGAGTGATGGACAACACTTCAAAGTGCCTCATAAAGACTGATTTGAAAACAGTTAGAAAACTACCACATGCACGTGTACAACAAGAATGTATATATATGTATACACACTACATATATAGTATGGTTTCAGAAACACGTTTCGCAAACGTTTACACCCAATGCAACCACATGCGCTTTGGCAAAATCGATACTACTAGTATCGTAGTCAAAAACAATATATACGTATTATAGGACCGGTAACAATCGTGGTGTGAACTGTGTCACTCAACCACCTCAATAATGGTTGTGGACTCTGTCACTAACCCGATAACAAATCATGTGTCGGGTCAGGGCACATGGCTATCGATAACCCTGATAGCTGGGTCAAATCATACCTTGGTATACCAAAGGCTACGTACCTTGTAGCAAATGTGTCCCATAATCAAAAACTTTTATCTCAAAATAATACATGCATTCAACATAAAACAATCAAAACATATATATCAATATATATACGTAATTCTTTTCCAATACAAATGGTGAATATTTTATTCACATAATCCAATTATTTAATTAATCAATTCTTAGATTAGTCTGGTTTCAAATATGTGTTATACACATAAAAAAAAACATAACCAATTTCGAGACACAACCTATGTGTCTCAAGCTGCCATCCACTCACCTGGATGTTCAAGCTCTAGGACCCGGTACCACTGCCAGATGGTTGATCCCGCTAACAATGACAGGAAGCTGAAATAACTATCAGAAACAATAGCATATCAAAAACAATGATGTATGAGACACTGGTACGGTGGTTGTACCCAAAATGTGCGCACATGCATATGCAACCCTCAAATATTGCTCAAAATCCAATCCGAAAGTGAATCCATCACATTCGACTCAAAATTCAAAACCCACATAAAATTACAATTTGGTCCCCGACCAATGTAAAATTACGTTCTACTCCTCGAGACTTTACATATTACCAAATAGTCCTCAAAGCAGTCAAAATCTCCAAATTAGTCCTCAAACTCTTCAAATTCACCAATTACAAAATGTCACAATTTGGTCATTCAGAACCACTGTTTACTTGAGTTATCCAAAACTAACTCGAGTTATATGTTGTCTGATTTACTCGAGTTAGACAAAGGATAACTCGAGTAAAGTATGATTTGTTGTTCTCGAGTTAGCCAAAATGGTTACTTGAGTAAATCACTTACCCAGATTATCCAGTTCGACCAAACACTCAAATCAACCGATAAAAATCACTCTTAAACAACTACATTTACTCTAATTATCCTCCTGAACACGAATCTATACTCAAATCCACCAAAACAATACAGAATCTCACCAAACCACCCTAAACCGAATTGATCAAACCCATTTGAACCTAAAACCCTAGTATGCATAATCTTACAGAAAACATGAGGAAAGGATTAGAAACGCGATCTTACCTCAAGAAACCCAAAGGAAGTGTTAGAGAGCAACTTGAGAGATATTGGAAGCTTCTGAGAGGAATGAATTGGAGCAAATGACGGATTTTGATCTGTTTGGGGTCTTTTAAAGATGAAGAACACAGAAACGCGTCGTTCCACTTTTACCCAGATAACTCGAGTTATACAATGGTTAACTCGAGTTGTATAAGGGTCACACAACTCGAGTTACCTCTTACTCTATCTTGAGTTATCCACTTTTCAGACTCGCTACTCAAGGTTCCAAAACACAAACCCTACATACTCATAAACAATATCTACTATCAATTAAAACTCCACACTCTCAATGAGGATGAGCATCAACAATCATAAATTGGAACTCCAATCGCTATAAGGAATACAACTAGAACGAGTGGGATATTACAAACATATTAGAAGAAAAATGTATCTAAAGTTTCTCATCAACCATATGGTCATGATTTTCAATTCGATGAGTGCTAGGAACACTCTCATGGACACTCTCCATAAACACTCTCTCTTCTATTGGTCAAAAATTTATTTCCTCTCTCAAATCTTCTTTTTTTTTTTTTATTATCAACATGAGAGAAAAAGATGCATCTAAAAAAGAAAGAGAAAAATAAATATTTATTAAGTGAGAGAAAAATAAAGAGAAAATTAAGAAATGATGAGAGAGAAATAAAAAAGTGACCAATAAAAAAGTGTTCATACCGAGTGTTCTTATCATTTCTCATTTTTTTTAAAAAAAAAGGATGAAAAAGATAACAAGGTTCTAGAGATGCTTGGTCAAAAGAATTTGATTGGCTAGAGAATAATGTATCAAAAGATACTCGTAACAATCAATTGCCTCGCACAATAAAAATAAGTATAGCTTGAGTTGTACTCGTATTTTTATTTTTACTTGCTTTAATATTATTTTATTGTAATATAATATCATCATATTTATTATTATAAAAAATATCATTTTAGTTTATTTTAAAAATAACTCCACCTTGACCGAATTCTGACTTCCCATTAAGTCCAACATAGAACAACAATTTCTTAAGAATACTATGTAAGTCCCAATTATTTCTTAAAACATTTTGCTAAAAAAAGTCGTCAACAATTTCTTAAGAATACTATTCGAAATCTAAAAACGACTTTTTTTTTCTAAGAGATTGTGAGCAATCTCTTACGATTACTTTAACAATTCCACACGTATACTATATAGATAAAAATTCTTAATGTATAGTATTCGAAAAATATTGTTTAATTCTCATCCTTTTTTTATAACCTAATTTAGATCTCCAATGATAAAATATCAAATTTACAAATTGGAATTACGATTTTTCAATTAATAAAATAATTTTTTGAATAAATTTATTACTAATATATTAATATTGCATGTTTATTACAAATTTTAAACACATTTAATCAAAGAAAGAATACTACATGCGGCTGCATCACTGCTGTCAGTAATATAAATATACTAGTGTTGTGCCGTGGTGCCACATTCAACATAAATAAATAGTGTTAAAAATATTTATACATAAATTCAATAAAATTACAAACCATTTAAGTTTAAATGCATAAGAATTTTAATTATTTTTAAAAAAAATTTGTGTCAGCTTTGATTAATTGTTGAATAAATTGATTCTTCTGGAACTGATTACAAAATTTCCTAATAAGATCATGAAAAGATTTTAATCCTAGTTCTCTGCATTATCGCTAAAAAAGAGGAAAAAAATTATAAAATTCAAAATGTGAGCAAATTAAATCTAAGAGAGAAAAGAAACTTTTTCAATGATAGATACGCCCGTTACACAAAATACAAATGCAATACAATGTTTAATTAATTAAATTACTCATAATAAACTAAGATTTTAAAAAAAATAGAAAAAATTATTTAATTAATTATTACTCATAATAAACCAAGATTTAACAAAAAAATATATGAATAATTAATTTAATTTATTCATAATGAACCAAGTTAACAAAAAAAATTAAGAGTCATGACCCGGTAACCCAAATGGTAGGACATTTCTTGTTAACGCATGAGTCCAAAGTTCAAGCAGAATGGTACACATGTGTGTGCGTTTAAGTACCTCTCCGTGCTAGGTTGATGCCTGACAAAAAAATAAGAAAACTTATCTCAAAATATAGAAAATAATGACTCTTTATATTCTACAAGAATAACTCATAATAATTGCAATTTATTAACAACTTTCATCTCAATTTTTTCAATGTATTTCTACTAGTTCAGAAAATTCGTTTTTCCATTAAATAGAATATGCTTTCATCTATTTTCTGGTGTGGTCTTCATTTAAATAAGCAGATCAAAATATTTTCATTTAAGAATTTTCGGGGTTAGGTCTATTTATTGTTTTATCCTTGGAGGAATATAAAATTTTTTATTGAATACTAACCTCCGTTAGTTCAAATGGATGGACGTTTAAATATCTATACAGTTATTCGGTTCAAATTTTTGTAAAATTTATGATAATGTGTATGAATACTATATGCCCAAAACCCCGTACAAAAAAGATATGGTTCCTAACCAGTTGTTTACAGACACGGGACAGCGAAAGGTCAAGTATCCACACGCACTGTTCTTCAATACTATTGGAGCGTATTTGTCACCGCCTCTAGAGCTCGTGGGATTATTATTCCCTCAGTAAAAAGATCCAAATTCAGGCGGCAGCATATATTCTGGAAGAGACTGCCCACTCGCTCAACGGCCTGACAACAATCCATGTGAGGGTGTTTTGGTGATTTCAGTCGCCCATGCAGCATTTATAGCCAATAGGGGTCTGTGCATGGGAACACGTGTTGGATTATTGGGGCGAGTATAGAAATGATGATTGAGACGGTGGATTTTACTTTTTAACTGTTGGGCGGTTAATATACTCCGTTGTTTACCAGACGGTTCGGTTAGTTGGAGCGGTAAGAAATGGTGACATGTTTTATTCTCGGGTAAATAACCGATCGGAGAATATTTTTGCACAAATGTACAAATAGCAGTTGTACTGAAATGATTTCGAGTATCGTTTGGAAATGAATACCAACGGTTGCTTAAAAGTACCAGTGATAATTTGGGTTACTGTGTGATGTTCGTGTTGTGTTAAACTGCTAAGACGATACAATTAGACATCACATAGTTAACAAACATGTTAGAATGTTTCAATTTGAGTGTGACCTATTTATTATACATCTAACACGACATGATTAAAACATTATTTTAAAGGGTTATGATAAAACACGTTTAATTCAATTAAAACATTACTTAATTAGCCTATTTAATGATATACATAATTAATTTGAGAAAATAATCAAATTAATATACAATTAATTTGTTAAATGGAATTTACATGTGTCTTAAACATGTGTTTATATGTGATACATTTACATAATTAAGTTAAATGAGTAAATCGTATTATAAACGTGTTACGCGTGCCAATCTATTGATAAGATGATTTTTAGCATGTCATAAATGTATTGACTCATATATGATCTGGACATGCGTATGCCAAATCCAAGCCTTTCTTAGAGTAAATTGTGTTGTGTAATTGTTTTCTGTCAAAAATTGTCACTCCTATTTACAAGTAGTGTTTTTTTTAAAATTACTTAGATTTCTTTTTAAGAATAAAAAAGATAACAACTAATAACGTGGTACCAAAATGAACAATATTTTTATAAAATAAAATTCTTAACCATCGCTAGACTCACCCTATTAAGGTCACTCTCACTCTTTTTTTTTAATCGAAACTCAAGGTTTTGATTAAAACTTGGTTTAGCTTGACCATTTGATAAACAAGTCTAGTTTTTTTTTTATAAAATCAATCAAATTTGAGTGTAACAAATTAGCTCAACTTATCTCCGATTATAGGGCTAGAAATAGGCTGATCTATATTAAAAAAGTTCTGCATGATTTCGCAAAAAACAACCATAGCACCTCACTAATAACAATGCTTTCTACTTGTGTAATAAAGTTTAAAAGAAAAATCGAAACGTAACATGTAGCATTAATTATATCTTTATTAGGAGGAGAAGCACAGTGAAGATGGAAAAAAGACTGCATCCTATAGAATGGGATGAGACCATCTAATTTCAGATTTACTTTTGACAGCGTAACAAACAAACTTGTTGAGTCTTTACAGATCGTTTGCAAGATTGGCACATTGAGCCATTTTGTGTCACTCATGAAATTTTTCTTTTTTGTCAGATAGAATTTTTCTGCCAAAAAGAAAAGTGAGAAACAACATGATTAGGGAAAATTACAAAAAAGGAAGCATTAAGAAGACTACCCAGTTGAGTAAGATCGAAGGTAGGTTCAACTCAGACCTCAGCTGAAGGAAAAGAAAGAAAAGCAAATGTTCCACTTGTACTAGATTTAATCTTAAGATGCATATTATTATATGTTAAGATATGAAATGATTATTTTTATTTTGCTTTTTTTTTTTACCTTTTCAAGTCCTAGTTGCAAACATTATTCAAAAAATTATTTATTTGATCAATGCTTTCATTTATTATAATTTCATGACGTTTGAAAAATTTCCTGTTTGTTTTAGAAGTAAATTATTGTATGATCAATTCTACTGAGAGAAGTGTGGTCATGAGTTTCAATCCTAGGGTTATGATCAAAACTACTCATAGGACTCTATAAGTTCATCTTCGGTTCACTACATAATTGGGTCAAACTAAAGCACTTTTTATAACTTAATATGTAAACAAACTAAATTTGAACAATTTATACTGTAGCTCATAAAACTTGCCAATGGACTTAACAATAAACTCATAAACAATCTCAATAATTAGCATGTATTTTCTCCTCCATATAAGTAAATATTCACACCTAATGAGGAATGTGCCACCGACCATGTAACTACTCATTTAGCCAACCTGTGTGCTTCAAGAATAGCTTCATGAATGAGAGGATATTGCTACAAAACCTATATGCAAATATGGTCGGAGAATAACCACTTAAAAGATGGTGTTCTTCAATGGCACGAAACAGTTCTCTTATTTAGTCTACATTCCAATTTTCCTACTAATAGTAGCGTCGAATATTGTAATTATTCATTGATTACCTACCTAACTACCACAGCAACTAATTAATGCATGCAAATAAGAATGAGAGAACCATTCGAGTGATGATATATAGATAAAAAGAATCTTAGGACTAGTGCCAACATTTACATTATTCTAATAACACAAAGATGAGCCGTAATTGTCACAAAACAGATATGGCATTTGTCCACCAAGAAAAGTAAAAAAAGGGGGCTTCTGATTAAGACGATGAGATAGACCAAACTCCATCCTTTAATGAAAACTGGATGTGTATAGACACAGTCCACTACAAATTCTTAGGCCATTAGTTAGTAATTTCCCTGCAATATCAATATTCTATCTTTATTTTTTTCGGAAAGCTTGTCAACTCCAAGAATATTAGTAGTCCTCGTCAGAATTCCAATAAAACAATATTGGTGCAAGATTATATAGAAGAAGAAGGGAGAGAATTTAGAGAAAAGAGAGGTCGAGAGAGAGAAGAAGTAATGATTGGGATGTTGGAATTCGAGACACATACACGTAACCGAAAAAAAATTCTTGTCTACGAATTCCATCAGGATCCATGCAATACGATAAAACCAATTAGGGAAGACTTGTATCTTAATGATTCGCAGTGTAGAAGATGACAGGAAGCTACTGAGTTCAAGTCCCAGATGCTGCAAATTGTGAACGCCCTCTATCGGTATCCACACAAACGAGTTGCCTAACAAGATTGGTGTACTAGCACCTATTCGAAGAACACTTTCCTAAACCCTAGCAATTTTCTCTATGTTTTGGTGGCTCTTGAAAACTGTGTATACATTTTGGATTTTATGATACTACTTATATTAGTAGTCGAATCCCACAGAACCACTTAAGCCTAGTCCTATCTTATAGGATATGATCTGATTTAATTTTAAACTACTTCAAATCAAATTCATCCACCTTATCTAATATGCCTTTTAAATTACAGCTAATTTAATCGGATGCACATATAACTAATGAGACAGAGAGTGCTAATCTATAGTAGAATTTAGACCTTATACATTCTTTTCAAAATATATTGCACTTATGTACATGCTTCTAAAGTTATTTCATATTAAGGTAAACTATTTTCACTTAAAGACAATTTTTTGATTAGAATTTCTACAATAGGCAACTGGCATATTAGGAGAGACAACCCACCTCTTGAAATCCATCCCTACAGAACACGTCTCTCCACAATACCGCCACCACTACTTTCTTATCCGCCACAACTCCTTTCTTCTCCATACTTCTCTCTCTCTCTCTCTCTCTCTCTCTCAAACACACACACACACACACTCTTTCTATTACTTTAAAATCGACATTAAAACCAAACCCAAACACTATCCCTTTCATTTTCTTATGAGACAAACAAACTAGCCAATCTCTCCTCCTTTTCCTCTCAAATCTCTCCTTTATATTTTCTTATCATATCTAGTTTGCACAATCTCTATCATATCTGGTTTGCCCAATCTCTCCTTTCTATTTCTTATCAGATTTGGTTCGCATCTCTTTTCCATCGCCATTAACTGGTCCCGATCTCGCCTCTTCACCATGATGTGTCAATCTCGGACATTTGCTTCATTCTCTGTCGCGATCTCTCTTGTCCGAACTCTGTTCGAGATGAGATCTTGCGTAATTGGCGACAGATGGTGAGGGAAGAGGAAGAGGGACAAATTGCAGAGGGAGAGAGAGATCATAGGAGGAGATGGAGGAAAGGTGAGGCAGCAAGAGGAGGACATTGAGGCAACGAAAGGAAAGGGAGGGGTCGGTTTGGCAACATATTTTGTGGGTTTTTATTGTTTGGAATTGGGTTTTTGTTGCTTGGAATTAGGTTGTTGCTATCTTCGTTTAGTTGGACTAGCTTTCCAGAATTTTGTAATGGTCTAGTCTATGATGATTTTTCTTGTAGGAGTGTTATCGCTTCATGTAGCCTCCCCTTCTTCCATATGTGAACGTTCTTGTCATGACCTGAGATCGGACCATGACCGGCGTACGAGGCGAACCGAACCAGATGCCCGACCCATCTTGATCAAGCCTCGGAGAACAAAACATCTACCCAAATTTTTATTATTATCAGTCGGCTTATTAGTCATATTAAAATATTTTAACAGATAATAAGTTTTAGAAAAAATATTTTTGAATAATAATAAATGTAATCATGTTATCGAAATACGAAATAAGTGAATATCATTAAAACTAGTTTAACCAATATATTATCAGATACAGATCTATAACCTACTACTCGGTGTGGAGCATTTAACATAACATAAACTCAGACTTGAACAATAAGGCACTCACTGCTAACAAGTACGTCTCACTAAGCGCGGATGATTGAATGACCGATATCAAGAATACCTGAAAATGAAGTAAAAATAAACAAGAAAAAAGAAGGGAGTAAGAACCCAGTAAGGGATTATACTCCAGAGTGGCTCCAGGCCTCACAAAAATTGTTTTGAAAACTTTTAAAAAATAGCACATGCAAATATAAGTGTTATACACACTAGATATGGAATAATAGTTGTCACGACCCAAAATCGGATCATGATCGGCGTACAAGGTGAATTGTCTAATAGGAGTCCGGCCCAACTCGCACAAGTATTAGAGTTCAGAACTTATAACCATAAACCATTTATAATAAAATGGCTTGTTTATCAAATTAAAATCGTTTAACAATCAAAATTTTATTAACAACATACTTGAATAATAAAATAAAATATTTGTTGAGTCGATAATTACACTAGAAGGGGGGTTGAATAGTGTGATTATAGAGCCTTTGAATTTTCTTTGAGAACAATTGTGGTAAATGAAAGAATACCAACAACTTAGAGTGGTTCGGCCAACTCGATGCCTACATCCACTACCTAAGTATCACCACTTAGGCTTTCCACTATCAACCTTCATAAAGATTACAACTTCACTTTCTAGCTAAGTGAGAACTCTTACAAGTTTCTTGATTCCAGTTCAAGAACAAAAACCAACTTAGGAATCTACCCTTGATCCCTCTTACAATCACTCTTCTCAACTGTGTCTTCAGAACACTCACCACAAAATTAACAGCTAGTGATACAAGTAAATGAAGAATAAAGTTTAAGAGCAAATACACTTGTATCAATAAAAAAGAGATTTTATGCTTTGATGCTTGGTAAAAGTTGGAAATCAATGCCCAGATATTTTCTTGTTGTTTTTATGATCTCCAAGCATGTATTTATACTTATCTTTCATTTTCAGACCGTTGTGGGATGTAATGTAGCCGTTGTGGCATTAAATGAGGTGCATTTAATGCTCTGTCAGTGTCTTCTCGCGTACGTGACACTAATCTCACGTACGTTAC
>CAODLS011283952.1:0-13364 GCA_948243855.1 Flueggea neowawraea | reverse complement strand
CATATGCATCCCCACCTCCACCAATATATCCATACTACTAGAATTTTGTGGCATCATGGCTTTATTTAATTCAAGAGAAGAGAAGAACATGAAGTGAATTCTTCTGCTGCAAGATTGGCGATTGATTCCTTATTGTGTGTTTTCTTGTCATAGCAATATGCATAATTTTTTTTTTCTATAAGATGTTGATTAATTAGAAGTAATATATTTATATTGTTCATTTGTATTCATGATGAACTTGGTTCTTGAAAGCATTAAACTTCATTGCTCAATATCAACTTGTATAATTTGGAACATTCGTTTAGTTAGTCAAATAATAAGTGAACATTTATTGATGCATTAAATGTCCTAATCTTATGTTTGGAAAACTGATATCTTTCCTTTTTATGCCAAATGATGTTTTTTTTTTAAGTGAACTTTTTTCCCTACACGGGGAGAGTCCAAATCAATGTGAGTTAATTTTATTCATGATCATTTTGAATTTGTGATTGTTGTAATACGGTCATTAAACTTATTTTTATTTCAAAAAAATCATCGACCATTGATTTTTGTTTCCAAACGATCACTATAACTAAATTTTACAAATTTTCAACTTGGAATAATGACTAGATATGCCACATTACTTAAAAATGCTACATGGATGCTGTCATGAAAACCCAACTAGAAATCAAACAAAAAATCGACCTAAAAAACCAACCCAATAATCGACCCGACCAAACCCATAACCTGACCCAAAAATAAAAACCGCTCCTCTTCTATCTAGGGTAAATTTTATCCACAGTCACTGAATTTTGTGACTCAGTTCAATTCGGTCACTAAAATTTAAAATTGTTCAGAAAGGTTACTCGATTTTATTAGAAAGTTCAGGACAGTAATTTGTTATTTTTTGTCACCAGAGTTCATGAATAGATCACAACATTATTAACTTTTTGCACATCAGTGTGTCACGCATACCACAATAAAAATGTATATTATAATGGCTTCCACACAAACTTTTTTTTGTCCACATGGCACAATAATGTGTAAAAAATTAATGATATAATGGTTCATTCATAAACTCTGGTGACAGAAAATAGTAGAGTGATTGTCTTAAACTTTCTAACAAAATTGAATGATCATTCTGAACAATTTTAAACTTTAGTGACCAAGTTGAACTGAATCACAAAATTCAGTGACCGTAGATAAAATTAACCCTCTATTCTTCTTCATCTCTCTCTCTCTAATTTGGTTCCATTGGTCTTTATCGGTTCGAGTTTAAACTAAATCAAAAGTACACCCTTAATCTCATATTAGCTTGCTACAATCAGTTATTAGAATAGAATTTAGACTCAAAGTATTATATTGGGAAAAAGAAAATCTGACTGAAATTTGTTTGCATATAATAAATAATAATAGTATTGTTTTTAGTGATAAACAATTACCTTTGTTGGATTTGTTGGTACATTCGGGGTGCTAAGAACGATTTCTTTCTTGGTGGTGTGGCTCTAAAACCACAACAAATCTAGTAAAAAGCAGCAGTGGGAATTGGGGAGTTTAGTCTGTTTTGAAGATGTTAATTCTATGTCTATTGATGTGTTCCATCATCGGTCTTCCTTGTCTAGGGTTTGGCAACCTCCTCTCTAGGTAACTTGGCTCTAAATAGGGATGCTTCTTTGGACGATCCAAAACGAATTATCGGCCTATGACGGCGGTTTTAAGAGATTATTGAGGTAAAATCATAGATGGTGTGTGTGGTTGTTTTTTAATATCTCCTCTTCAGAATGGGCAAATAAAAACCACCACTAACATGGTCTTACATGACATCCGAAGTGTACACCGGTGGTTAGTGGTGGTAGAGGAGGAGGTGAGCAAGGGGAGGAGAGAATGTCGTTAATGAGACCGTTAGGGGCTACAAAAATGAGAAAGAAAGAGCGAGAGAGAGAGAGAGGAGGAGGGGTTTTTTATTTTTGGGTCAGGTTGCGGTTTGGTCGGTTTTTTGGTCGGGTCATTTATCGAGTTGGTTTTTTCAGTCGATTTTCGGTTTGTTTTCTAGTCGGCTTTCCATGTCAGCATCCACATGGCGTTTTTAAGTGATGTTGTATACTTAGTCATCATTTCGGGCCTGTAATTTTTAAAATTTGACCATAGCGACCGTCTGGAAATAAAAATCAATATTTGATGACATTTCTGAAACAAAAGTGAATTTAGTGACAATGTTATAACAAACATAAATTCAGAATAACCGTGAATAAAATTAACCTAATCAATTTTTTTGTTTTGGTAACAGGTTGTCCAATTCAAAGTTACCAATTGTGGCCACTTCATACTTGTTTCTTTTGCTTTTATGTCTGGTTGGACTTACAGTAGTAAGAGCATATATAACACTACTTCTTATCAAACTCTTTATTATATTATATTTAATTAATTTTTTATATTAATTTATCTAAAAATTTGTGCAAACTCCAACAACACTCCTTATTTCACTCTTTAAATCAATTTTTAATATTAAAATTATAATATTATTTTAGCAATTAACAAAAAAAGGACCCACATTTAATGAGAAAAAGAAAGAAAAAATAATAATAAAAAATTCATAAGGAACTAATTTTGGTTGCACAAAGACATGGAATAACTATTTATTAAAAGTGAAATTTGTGGAAGGAGCAAATAAAAAAAAAAAGAGCATTGTTGGAGTGAAATTTTTCAATTGCCCATCAAAATTAGAGAAGGACGGGATTTATCGGAGGAAATGACACCTGGTGCTCTTTTTTGTTGTCATTTCACAATAACAACATAGTAGATTATCATCTACTATTATACAATACTATAATTTTCTCTTTCTATAATACCATATTTATTTTTCATTTTTTCTCTCTCTTTTCTCTCTTCCCTAATCCCTTCTTTCTCCTCCATTCCCAATCTCCAAGTTTGTCATCACCACTGTCCACCTTTTTCCATCTGTCGCTGCTGCCCTCTTCTTGTTCAGTCTTCTCTTCCTCTTTTGTTTGCCTTTCCTTCTATGTCACCCTTTATGTCACGTCTCCAACTTTTCTCCCCCTCTCTTCTCTCCTCTGTCTCTTCGTCTCTTCTCGCCTCTGTTTTCCTCCTCGTCGCCTCTATTTTCCTTCCCATCGTCTCTGTTTTCTTCCTTTCTCTTTTTCGTCTGTTTCTTGCTCTCCATTGTCTCGAAATATTCCTCCCCGCCATCTTGAATTCTCCTCCTCCTCAACAAAAGTGACGCGACCTGACAATTTGGAGAGAGAGAGAGAGAGACACCACGAAGGCCGGAGAGGGGTGACAACGAGAGATCGGCGACGACAAAAGTGAGTGATGGGAACAGAGACGTCGTGGCGGCGGCGGTTGGAGAGGGGGCGGTGGCTAGGGTTTGTAAACCCTACCTGGAACCCTATTTTGGCAAATTACCTTTTGCTAGTTGTCAATTTTACAAAATTATAAAACAATACCCACATCTTATTAATTATTTGAAAAATATTAAACAATATCAAAGTGAATAGAATGAAATAACACAACAAAAAAGGCCAAATTTTAGTGAGTATACTCGTGTTTTACTCATAATGTGAGCATTTTTTAGTGAATGTACTCGCATTGTACTCGTAATTTTATCAAGCCATAAAAAATACTAAGCTTCCAATTCCTAATATTTATGTTTAAATCTCATTTTTTTATTATGCACTCAATTTGTACTCTTATTGTACTCGCTTTTATAGATATTTTTTGGTATAATTAATAAGTCTTAAATAAGTTGTACTCTCATCGTACTAGGCATGTACTCAGATTATACTTCACATGTACTTGGTTTTTATTGGTCAATAGAGCTTTCATAACATTACTTTGTATTCGAGTTGTACTTCACATGTACTCGAATTGTACTATATACTCTAGTAGCACTCGAGTTGTACTCTTTCTATGGTTGGTCAAAGTACAATAAGCTTTCTGACATATAGTTAATATGCAGTCAAACTGTTATATTTTAAAATCTTACAAAAAAAAATAAATTAGTATGTTTGTCAAATATTATTGTATTTGAGAAATTCTTTTTGTTTTATTGCCTATTTGTGGTAATCACCCACATATTTACTTCTACAATTTATTTTTGTAATTTATTTATGTAATTTGTCAAATAAAATCACCATCAATCTACTAAAAAAATAAGAGCACTTACATAAATAACCTCATTTAAAAATTTAATTACAAATCATTTAAATTTATATTTGCCTTTCTTTTCGTACGGACACTTTATTATTCCTAACGGAAGTTTTATTATTCCGTATGGAGTCTGTACGGCAATTATTTTTTCAGTAAAAAATTCAATTTTCCGTATAGAATCTCAAAAATATTTTTTTTTATTTTTTTAAATAAAAATCTTAAAAGAAAAATAAACCTTAAAAACTATAATAAATTATAAATCCAAAATAAACGTTATATTTTTTTTAACGGAAATTACCCTTTTTTACAATCTTATATTTTTTTATTTTTGTCCTTTTTTATCTTTTTGTTGAATTTAGTCCACATTTTTATAGTTAGTTTTCTGTTTTTCTAGTTTTTTCATTTTGAATATTTTTTATATTTTTAATCTTAATAAACCTAAAATAAAGTTTTTAAAATACTTAAATACAAAAAATAAACTTTAAATAAACTTTTTAAAAATATTTAAATTCAAAAATAGACTTTAAATAAATATTTTTAATAAAATATTTTTAAAACGAAAAACCATAATAGAAAACTTAAAATCTCAATAAATTTCAAATAAACTTAAAAAAACCTTAAATAAACTCTTTTTAAAAATTTTAACAACTAAAATACATCCTTAAATAAATTTTAAATCCACCTTTTACAAAATTTAAAAGTATTTTTAAAAATAAATAAATCCTAAATAAACTCAAAACAAACCTAAAATAAAGAAAAAATAAACAATAGCAAAAAACTTAAAATCTCAATAAACTTAAAAACAACCTTAAATAAACTCTTTTTAAAATGTTTAACAACTAAAATACATCATTATATAAATTTTAAATTAACCTTTTACAAAATTCAAATAAACCTAAAATAAACTTCAAATAAAATTAATTTAAACATATGATTTCTCTTTAAACAACTTAAAATATACCTTAAATAAACACTTTTCAAAAAAATAATAAATAAAAAATAGGGATTGTTTTTAACTTTTGAGTTAATTTTAAAGTTTTGAAAATAATTTTCTTAAAAACAGGAACTAAAATGCAAAACCTAAAATAAAAGCAGTTAGGGTTTCGTAAAACCTAGCCACCACCTTAATGCTACCAGATTTGGCCGCCACACCTTCCTATACGATGAGTAAAGCTGTGTTGACGACGTTCCGACAGCAAGAGACGTGGGCCGAGGAAGAGACCAATGAGACCGAAAGTGAAGGAGAACGAGATCGACGTTAGAGAGGACCGCGAGAGTGAGGAGAGGAAAGCAAGAGCGACGAAAATGTGAACAGAACAAAGAACAGAGAGAGGAGAGTGACGAGAGCAAACAAGGACGGATGATTGAGGAGAACATGAGCGACGAAAAAATGAACATAACAAAGAGAGGAGAGCGACGAGAGTAGACAAGGATGGATGACCGAGTAGATCATGATGGTGGTGGCAGTTGTTGCTAGAGGTCAGGGAAGTGAGAGAGACCTATGGTGGATGACAGCAGAGAGAGGGAGAGAGAGAAAATAGAGAGTGATAGAACATAAAGAAGAGAGAGAGAAGGATGTAGGAGAGTGAATAAGATAACAGAGAAACGGTTGAAATGAAAAAATGTTAACCACAGTATGCAGCTATGTTTAAAATGTTAGAGAAAAAAAGGTACATGCGTTGGAGAGAAAAATGGGCATATGTAATCTTCAGTGTAATTAATCCAAAAAATAATACCATAGAGAAGAAAACGATTTAACGTAATTTTTTAATAAAAAAAGGTTGGAACCCTCTTGGCTATTGCATGGTTTTATAAACCTGTTGGCTTAATTAAAATCACAAAACGACACCACCTTCTGAAACAGGTCACGACAACGACAACAACCTCCATCAATAACTTACACGCGCTTTTATTCCATATCTATTCTAACCCTCTCGTCCCTTCTTTCTGCACCTTCCCAAATACTTCCCATTTTTCTCGGATCCTCCTAAACCGGCCCAATTTCAATCCCCCTTCTCTCTCACACACACAATATTTCATCATAAAAATTCCCAATTTTCATGGCCTAAACCCTAATTTGAATTCCCCAAAATGTCCTCCACGACTTCGGCTATCCCCTCCGGGTCTCCGCCTCGATCTCCCTCCGATGACAACATCATCGACTCCTCCCCTCTCCTCTCCGCCACTGAATCCAGTAACTCTGCCCGCCGATCCTCGCGCCGACAGTCTCTCCGCGATGCCGCCAGGTTCCTTCGCCGTGCCAGCAGCCGCCGAATGATGCGGGAGCCTTCTATGCTGGTTCGGGAGACGGCGGCGGAGCAGCTGGAGGAGCGGCAGAGCGACTGGGCGTACTCCAAGCCTGTGGTGATCCTCGACATCATATGGAATTTTGCGTTCGTGGCGGTGGCTGCGGCGGTGATGGTTTTGAGCCGGAAGGAGCGCCCGAATATGCCGTTGAGGCTGTGGATTATCGGTTACGCGTTGCAGTGTGTGCTTCATATGGTTTGTGTAATTGTGGAGTACCGGAGGAGACGGAGGAGGAGAGTAAGGTTTGAGGAGATGGATGGTGGGAGCGATGGGAATTCAAGTTCTGGTTCGAGAAGGGATTCTGGAGAGTATGTTACATTGGCTCAGTTGCAACAAGATGAGGGAAATAGGTAAGCTTTGTGATTGAATTTTTTTGGATGAAAGGCTTAATCTTTTGAGCCCGTTAATTGAAAGATTATGAATTTGTGATGATATGGGGATTGTTTGTTTAGTTTGGCTGCTATTTGTATAATTGAATTGAGTTTTAAGGTTGTCTAATGAAATTAGATGGTCTCGAGTGATTGAATATTTGTAGTTCTCCTGTTCGTGAGTTTATTTAATTTTGAGATTGCATTGCTAGCGAGGAAGTCATTGTGCATGGAAGACAATATTGTTAAAATCAAATTCCATAGTTTATAATCTTGGAATATACAATAAATCCAAAATTTCTTGGGTTAAATGTTACTGAAGCTATTAGTGGCGAGAATTTCTCTTTTCCAGATAAAAGGTGATGAGGAGTATTTTCGTTCAGTTTAGTTCGATTTTAGAAATTTAGACAAGCATTACTTTAGTCCTCCATAATGTTTTAGTTTTGTTTTATCGTCCAGACGAGGATTGACTATCATGAATGTGACTTATGATGAGATATTCACCATTTGTATCTTAGTTTTGTCAGTAGTGCTGCAAAGCATCTGGAATCAGCAAATACATTATTTTCATTTATCTGGTGGATCATTGGGTTTTATTGGGTTTCTGCTGGTGGTCAAACTTTGGCACATGGCTCCCCTCAACTCTACTGGTTCGTTTCTCCAGCTGCTTTAGTTTTTTGTTTGTTTTTCATTTGCTGATCGATTCTTAACTCTGTAAATTTGACCTTTTTTTGGCAGGTTGTCTATAATTTTTCTCGGTTTTGATGTGTTCTTTGTTGTTTTCTGTGTTGCTCTCGCTTGTGTCATTGGCATCGCTGTGTGCTGCTGTTTGCCCTGTATTATTGCAATTCTGTACGCTGTTGCTGACCAGGTAGCTCAGATGTTTTGATTTCTATTGTTGAAGTTGGAGAAGTTTTAGGATAAAAAAAGTTTATTACGACTGGCCAGTACTTCGATCGCAACTATCTCCAAATAATTTTTTCACCATGGTTTTTGTTTGTTATCTTATTGCCAATATTTTTTTATTGGAACTCTTTCTCTGTCATCTGGCAGGACTTTGTGTTCCTTTATCATTGCAATCAGCAGTTTTTCTTAATAGAAAAGCCAATGTAAAATTCACAATTGGTGTAAAATTAGTGTTATGCTTTCTTAATCTGTTATATTACGCAGTTTTACTCTTAACAAGATCTGTTATTCAGGAAGGAGCATCCAAAGAAGACGTTGACCAGCTCTCAAAATTCAAATTTCGAAGGATTGGCAATAATGAGAAACTTTCTGGTGATGCACAAGCGCCTTCCAGGGGAATAATGACTGAATGTGGCACAGATTCACCAATTGAACATGTTCTTTCACCTGAGGATGCGGTATGTAGTTTTACCTCTTATTCATGAACGTATGCTTTCCTTCTCATGCACATAAACTTTAGTTTTAGTTTTAGTTTGATGGTTCGCAACACTTCTCAATTAGTTCTGCATGCTACCCAATCACGATAAAAACTACCATGGCACATCATGCTAGAGTGCTTGTAGGACGATATTATGTTCATTAATTTTATACTGCATTAAATCAGTGCCATTTTCATGCAAATAGTATTCATCTTCGTCTCTTACATTTGGTTATGCATAAAGCTTATTCCATTGGGACTATTTGGGAGCTGCGCGACTTATTTACACCCCTAGCTACCGTTCATCTCCATCTCGTACATTTGGTTATGAATAGACCTTATTCCATTGTTTGATATAGCTGTGTAGCTTATGATGCATGATTTTTGACTTACAGGAGTGTTGCATTTGCCTCTCTCCTTATGATGACGGAGTTGAGCTGAGAGAACTTCCCTGTGGTCATCACTTTCACTGTACTTGTGTAGATAAGTGGTTGTACATTAATGCCACCTGTCCACTTTGCAAGTACAATATCTTGAAGAGTAGCAGCCATGACCGGGAGGAAGTGTAGAAGATTCCAAATAATTTGTCTCTGCATATTATTACAGCTTGACATCTTTTCAACTCTCAACACACCATCACGCCCAACACAGGCTTTTCGTCCATTTGTACGCTAGTCGTAGGTTTTCCATGTATGTCTTTGTGCTGGGTTGATCGAAGTGTATGTGTATATTGGTGTTGCGTAGAGCGTTCCGGAACACTCATCTGCTTTTCGCCCGTTCTTAATATAGTTGGTTAAAGTAAGTATACTGCACTTTTCCCGGCTTCTTGTTTCTACGTCGAAGGATGTATTTTAGGTTTGTGGTAGAAGTATTTAATGTAAACAAGGTTTTCATACCAGGTGAATAAAATATGAGAATGTTCAATTCCCGTGTTGTTTTCTCGTGTTTCTTGGCTTGGAATGCAGGAAAGTTTGCAGGCCATTTGTGAGGTTGACTATTATGATATGTTCAGCTGATTGTGATGCATGGAAATGATTTGCAGTTCAGTTTTGTTACTAGGCAGTGAAATTGCCTGCAAGCTATTTGGCTCTTTTGCTGTTTTTGATTGATGAGCTAGAAAATAAGAAATCTTTTGCTAGGGTTTTTAGTTGTGTAATTGCAAGTGTTTCAGTCATCGAACATCAATAAAGCAAATTTTTCTGGCCGAAAAACAGAAACATATTTTGGTTAAATAAATTATTGGAGAAAAAGAAAAGTAGAGGTGAGGCTGATAAATACTTTTTACATTCTTTTTTATTTGATCGAATAAATAGTTTTTCCATTCAATTAAACTAGTTCCTGGTCCACTAAAGGCCATTATTTGACCTATAATTTAAGAATCAGAGCGTCCAGTTTCTCCTGGCCTGAGAGATATCTTCTGAAGTTATTTGTTTTAACTTCAAGAATGTTTCATTTCAAAAAAAAAACCTTAAAGAATGGTTATTTGTTTTTTCTTTTAAGAATAAGTTGGATACATTTGAAGAGAATTGTTCTGGAAGTATTGTTAAGATTTTTTTGGAAGTTTGTTTTTCTTTAATCTACCAGCCTACCAGGCTCGCATAACGCTAAATATAATAAAAAATACAAATACAATAACAAAAATATAAATAATTAAAAATATTTATCACATTAATGAACCCATGAGCGACTCCAAATCTCATCAAAAATACCTATCAAAAAAATTTATTAATTCACGAAATAATGAAAAATATAAAATAGCACACACTTATCTAATATTTTATTCAAATTCAAATTAGTAATAGCTTGTAGTAGTAGATAGATATCAAAAAAATTATGAGATCGCAAGGTAAAAGTTTAGAGAAATTCAGGGCTCGTTTAAATGAATAGCATCTTCTGTATTTAACATATAATATATAGGATTTTGTGTATTTTTTAATAGTAAAAATAAGAGATGAAATTTTTTATCTTATGTGAAATGGGATAATTGCAGAAATTTTGTAAAATGAAATTTAAATTTCTAAAATACATGAACATCCAAAATGTATACAGAAATGAAACCTCTTTTATTGCAAAATAAGTATAAAATGAGAACAAACAAGTATAAACGAGTAAATGCATATAAAATTGGGTACAAATTGAATACAACTAAGTACAAATCGAGAATCAAATGAGTACAACGAGCAAATATATACAAAAATTGAGTACACACTAAGCACTTTGACCACTACAAAAATGAAAGCAAACTATTTTCAGTATTGCAAGTGATTACAAAAATGTGTACAAAATGAATACAACCCTAGAAAATTGAAAACATTTTTAATGTTTTGTTGTTATTTGGTACAAATCGAGTGCAACACCAACAAAATTGATTAAATTTTCTTTCATTTAATTTTAATATTTTAAACTTCTTAAAAAAATCAAAATGGAAACTATTAGTTTATGTCTGATTTTTAATTTTTATGAAATTTTAGGAAAAAAAATTCACAACATCTTCTTCATGGGCTGGCAACAGCTAGGGTTTTGAAACCCTAGCCGCCGCCTCGCATATCTCTCTCACACTGAGCTTGTCAGTCTCTCGCGTTAGGCTCGTCGGTCTTCCTAGACAAGTGAAATGGACTGAGGGAAAAGAGGGTCGAGCTCGTCGCTCTCATCGCTCTCTCTCACCTTTGGTCATAACCTACACATTCTATCTATCTCTCTCGTGCTCCTATTGCTCTCTCTCTCTCTCTCTTCTCTGGTCATCGCCCACAAGCTCTCTGTGTCTCTCTAGTGCTCCTGTTGCTCTCTCTTTCTATCTCTCCCCTTGCGTCACCGATCTCTTCCTTTAACTTACTAACCTCGAGCCTTGATTAGCTCTCTGTCACTCATGTTTGTCGGCACTCTCATTTGTGGGAGGAAAAGAAAAAAACGAGGTCCGATGGAGGTGGTGAAATGTGAGACAAAAAAGTGACAAAGGTGGGTAGAGAGGAGAGGGGGAGGAAGAGGGAGAAGGAGAGAGGAAGAGAGGGTGTCACGAATTGAAATCGAACTATAACCGGCGTACAAGACGAACCAAACCGGAGGCCTTACTCATCTCGCACAAGCCTCGAAGAGCAGAACTTATACCCCATTCTCAAATAAAAACTATTTAACAAATAGTTGTTTACGAAAATACCTTAGATAATAAAAAAACATAAACTAAGTTTTTAAGATACAAAATATATAAACCAAAGTAAATTTGTAAAACCAATATGTTATCAGATAGATACAAACCATAACTCACTACCCGGTGTGGAGCATTTAACATATAGATAACTGACCCGAACAATAAGGCACTCACTGCAGATAAAGGAACCTCACTGAGCACGAAGGATCGGATACTTGCTATCAACAGAACTTGAAAAATGAAACAGAAATAAACTAGAAAAAGAAAGGGGGTAAGAACCCAACGAGGGATAACACTTCAGGACGGCTCCAGGTCTCACACAAATCTTTTCGAAAACCTTTTCGAAAACTAATACAAACAAATATACCATCATACATATGTATACACTCTAATACTTATAGTAGTGTTTTAGAAAAATCATTTCGGAAACCTTTGCAGACAAGGCAACCACAAACAATTACCTATGTTAGAAAAGTAATTTAATAAAACAGATTGAATACTTAGATTCCCAAAATAGACTTGGATTAAATATTTTCTCCAAAAATATTTATTCAGAATAATAGGGTTGAAAACCAAACATAATACTTGCTTTCAAAAACTCTTGCCAAAAACCGTAATATGGCTAAATATCTGATCGAGACGAAACTGAACTGAATAAATGTGGATTGTGCCACATGATATAAAACTGATATGGCTACGCCACCTAATACTGATATTGTGTGTTTGCGCTAGGCACACGAGTTACCACCTACCCTGGTAACTGGGCCTTAACTGACCAATGGTATACCATAGGCTATGCCTCTCCGTAGCTGAGTGTTCCAAATTACGGAATGCTTATACATAAAACTTATATCTCAAAAAAATATATTTGTGCTGAAAACTTATAAACCATAATTAAAGCCAAACATGCAATATGCGGAATAGAAAAATCATTAACAAATCTTACTTTTTTTTTTCAAAAGCAAACACTGAGTATAAAATATTTCCAAATATTGAACAGATTCCTTATTTTAGAAAATGTAATCATACTCATACATAAGTACTTATTTAAGAAATCATCATAAATTTCAGAAAGACTGAATATTTAGTTCAAAAAACATACTTATTTCCAGAGAAAAGTACTTATCAAGAAAAACATACCAGATTTGAATACTTAGTACTGAAATACATACTTATGTCAAAATAGAATGTTCATTCCAGAAAAGCATAAAAATATTTCCAAATATTTTCCCATAGCATAAGTTATCACAGAAGTCAAACACATCAAAAGCATATAATTTTAGGAGACATAGCCTATGTGTGTGAAGCTGCTATCCACTCACCTGGACGCCGAGCTAATAATCCAATCGTAGTCCACTAGTGAATGGTTAGTCGCCTCGAAAATCGAACATAGTTGAGAACAAAGATTTATGATGTCAGAGTTAAATACTGTACTGTGGCATCACTGAATATGTATGCAATGCAATGCGTGACCCAACTTAGGCTATTGCCAGAAATCCTATTCCCATCGAAATCCAAACGCTCTTGCGACATAAAAATATTCTCAAAAACACCAAAATTTCATATCAATCAATACCCAATGATTCCAACCATACAAATCAACTCTAATCATCCCATAAAATTGAATCTATGATTGGTTTCTAAAAAACAACTCAAAATTATCAAAAATCTTCACAAACCCGAACCAAATCCTAGCCCAGTCTATAACTCAACAAATCTTTCAAACCCAAGCTTAATCTAGGTTCCTATGACCTCAAACAATCTTAATATAGTAATATCTAACAATCATTCCAACAGAAATCAACAGATCTGACTTAGATTTGCCAAAACGTCACCAACTGGATCCATTTATGAACAACCTCAAATATCTACAAATCACACTAAATCTAAGTGTTTATAGCTTTGATCCATTAGGATCTAACACCCTATAAAATCCATTTTGACAGAATCACTCAAGTTTAAAAACCTAGGTTAAATTGAACTCAAACGAGTTTCAGAAATTATGAGCATGAAT
>CAODLS011283697.1:0-25956 GCA_948243855.1 Flueggea neowawraea | reverse complement strand
AGGAATGCTGCAAATCTGACTCTTTCAGAGTCATCCATACAATTTATCAAACTTATTAAACTTATCAGTGGCTCAAGTTTAAGAGAACTTATCAATAGGCTAATGGAAGCAACCTCAGGCACAACCAGTGCAATGGTCGGGGCATCTATAACTGGTTGACCTTCAGTTGCCTAACAAGAAGGAATTGCTCAAAATGTCCAAAAATGTGAGCAAATGCTCATACATATCCGACTGAATCACAGGCGGTGACTAAGACTGAGGTATTGAAATCGCAACCTCCGGCATATCACATGAACCATACTGATCCGCAACAACTGGCTGGCGGCTCCGACGAATCATCGCCTAACGACCTCTCTAACCCTCTTATACCGAGGACGCATTTCAGAAAAAAAAGAAAACAAACTATGCGTACATGCAAACATCAATTATGAACTATTGCCACAGTACCAACACATATATCAGTGTACCGAACAAAATCGAAAAGGCATACAGATGCAATTCAAACTGACTCAATCAAAGATACCTAAGCTCCACAACTGACTCAGACAATACGAGCCTAATGCATTGATACCATCTTTGGTATCATAGTACATAACTGTTCAAACCCTCGAAGCCTAGACTCTGATACCACCTTTTTCACGACCCATTTCTGGGATCATGACCGGCGTACGAGGCGAACCGTCTATAAGAGCCCGACCCATCTCGCAGAAGCCTCAATATACAGAACTATTACCCAAAATCATATTTTAAATAAAATAATACAAACCAATTAAAGGTTTAAACCTCATTTAATAAAATAAATATATATAATTTTAAGTGCGGAAATAATTTCAAATTAAAAGCATTCGAAATAACATAGACAATAACCAAAAACAGAAACAAATCCCACAGGAACCTGGTGAGGAGCCTCTAACAAATCATACAAACATGACCCGATCAAAGGGCACTAACCACAACGTCAGAATACCTTACTGGGCATTAGAAGTCAAATATCACAGTCCGTAAGAATCACCTGCATGATGATAATAAACAGGGACAAAACATAGAAAGGGGGTCAAACCCAGTGAGGGACAACACTCCAGATCGCCTCATACGTGTCTCACAAAGACTGTTTTGAAAACAATTCAAAAATACCACATATAGATATAATTAACATATATATACACATTACATATATATTAGCGATTCAAAACCATTTCGAAATCGTTCACATCCAAAGCAAACAACGTGCACGAAAACCATAAGAAGCTAAACCAAAATCTTTTCAAGATTTTCTTCAAAACTTATCAAAGTTGATGCGTTTTCAATAACAAAGCAAAAAGTTTTATCTCATCGGAGATTCCAAAATAAAACCCTTTTAAAGTTATGCCAAAACTTCAACACAAAAGTTATAATCCGCTCAAACCGTTGTCGAATATTTCAGAAAGAAGCTCAAAACATTTCTAGTTTTCTAGAAATTCCAAAGTCAAAGTTTGCCACGCAGGCACAACAAAATCCTTTCAGATTTAAATATGAGTCAAAACATATAACACAGATCCGAGACTAAAGCAAGCGTGATGTGGACTCCGCCAGCAATCACGAAATGTGTGGACTAACCATAAATATGATGATGACCCGCCTTTATCAATATCAAATCATGTGCCCGATCGGGGCAACGTACGTCTTGGTGTCACACCGTATGTCATAAAAATGTACAACGTACGTTGTCGTGGTAAAAAAATGCTTTCAGTAGCTTCTGTTCTGAAAACGTAACTACGTACGTTTTAAACAAGCAACGTACGTTAATCATCCTTCTTCCCAGATAACGTGTGTTGTATTCTCACAACGTACGCTGTGAATGAAATTCCAGACAACGTGCGTTCTACAACTTGCAACGTACGTTATAATGCCTCAGACAGCCTACTTCGATTTCCTTCGCTTCCAATCATGCGTCGGATCATTCCCGATGCCTGGCAACACCCAACCTTACAAAAATACATCTTTTAAACACTCACACATCACTTCAAACTTTTCAAAACAAAAACAAAAAATCAGATTGGAGATAAACTAATATCATCCAACATTGAATGACGTTCCACCAGAGTCCTAGTCGAAATTGGTGGAACGCTATAGAGAATTGATCGGCAACGGAAGGGATATTACAATTTTATCTTAATTTCAATCATTATGTTAACTTTTAAATAGTTATATAAACTATGAGAGAAAATCTCGTAATGTTTGGTTAATGATTGGAGCAAGTGTTGAATCAGTCTTATGTATTAGATGTTCCACACTGCAATTATCGATATTCAAATTGTATCATTATTTGGTATTTGAATATACATCTAACTAATCACATGCCCATATGACAATAACAAAGATCTACATTTAATACCCTAAGAGTCCAAGTAAAAAAAAAACAAGAGAACATTAGAGCATATTGGTTTATAATTGCCTCAGTTTATTTTCATCTGGAGATGTTTCAAGAGATAAAAGTAGGTATGTATTAAAGATTTTTATAAGTTACAAAGAAAACAATTCTTCAAACTATATTTAAAAGATTGAATTTTATAAACTATATTGAAAAAATCAAAATTTAATGTGAGATTCACAATTGTATTATTTTATTTTAATTTTAAAATTTACATTATAAAACCTTGAATATTCATAAGAAAATTAAAATATATTAATGGTATCCTAAGTATCGCTCGAGATTTTATACTAGTGCCCTCCTAAAACCAAACCATCGGTTGATACATCAAACCAAATGACTCTTTAGTTTGTTATAAGGGCCGAACAAACAAAAGAGATCGATTGATTTGGTTTGTTAAATATGTTCAATGTCCAAAACTTACCGTAGTATTTACGTAATACACCTAAAAAAAACTTATAATATATATTTCGTACGAGCATATTTTGCTTATTACATATACATTTTCATTCACGGACATGTTATTTTGTTTATATATTATTTATATGTTATTTATATCTTTTTTTTTGTCAATAATGAAATGTTGTATTCAACCCGAAAAGTCGATATTTCGAAGAGCCACAGAATAACAAGGAACAAAACAAAGTTGCTGAATAATATGCCAAATGACAAGGCTAGCAATATTTATATCTTGTCTCTTGTTTATATATTACTTGAATGTTGATATATATTGTTGATATCTTGTTTATATGTTGAAAATAATAGATAAAAAATCTGTATTTTTTTATGTTGTTGATTTGTTGTTGATACCTTATTCATATGTTGTTAAACAAGATATATGTTGTTGATTTGTTGTTTATATGTTGAAAATAATATATAAATAAATTTGTAATTTATATGCTGTTAGATTTGTTTCTTATGTATTATTTATATGTTATTGATATTTTATATATATATTATTTTCAACATATAAAAAATATATAAATAAGATATTAACAATATATAAACAAATTTTAAACAAGTCTGAAAAATAATCAAATTTTAAATAAATTTTAAACACTTATTCCGTCAAAATATAATTTATAAAATTGATACTATAGCATGAGAATTTTGAAATTTTTAGCAAAATATTAAAAATAAACTGCATGAATCTGTAAATTATAATTTTGGATTGCGTGTATATGTTAACGACCCTACTAGACCCGAATTGAAACCCGAAAACACCGCAGACACGAAACCAAACAAACCGACTTAGTCAAACTAAGCGAACCGGTTCTATTCTTGCCCACCCGTACATATTCTCCTCTCAATAAACTTTTGCGAGAAAAGGAAAAATTATAGCAAAATCCGTGAAAACAGAGTGATGGCGGAGCCGATAGTGGAAGAGGAGGAACGGAGAGGAGAGGAAGAGAAGAGAGCAACGACGGTGACGATGACGGAGAAAAACAGGAGGGAGAAGAGGAAGGAGAGGAAGAAGATGAAGAGGAAGCAGATAAGGATAGAAATGGCGGAGAAGGAGAGAGAAGAGGAGGAGAAGCGACTCAATGATCCCAAGGAGCTAAGGAGATTGGAGGAGATGGAGAGAGCGGAGAGGGAACGGATGGAAAGAGATCAGAAAGAGTTCGAGGAGAGAGAGAGGTTGTGGTTTGAAGCTATGGAGAAGAAGAGAAAAGAAGAGGAAGAAGAAATGGAGCGGATGAAGCTTCTAGAAGTAGATGAAGAGGAAGCTTCTGGAAGAGAACTACAGGTGATTTCTGTTTGTTCTTTCAGTGTGTGAAAATAAACAACAATTCTGTTTTTATTTCAGTCAAGCATTTTTCTTTGTTAGATTGTACTTTTTATAACAATTAGTTGGTTCTGGTCTCGGTTTACTTGATTGCTGAGTTAGTGTGTGTGACTTGAAGGGCGTAGATATGTTCGTATTGTATAAATGATCAGAAACTTCTGTCGAAATGAATGGGAATGGCAGTTTTAGGATTTCAGTTATGTTATTGCGTATCATGTTGGAGAAGTCTTTAACCTGTACATGATTCTACTGTAAATGCTGGTTTTAGTCTGGTGCGAGGAAAGGGAAGCATCTCTGATGCTTAGTTTTGGTTTCTCGAAGAATATGTGGGAAGATATGTGAAGTTTTTTTTTTGTGCTTAATTACTTGAGTTAGTATTGCAGGTTGAAAGGGATGATGAGAATAAGGAGGATGATGAGTGGGAATATGTTGAAGAAGGTCCGGCAGAAATTATATGGCAAGGAAATGAGATAATTGTGAGGAAGAAAAAGGTTAGAGTTCCAAAGAGGAATGTGGATCAACTAAATAGAGTTGAGGTCAATTTACTTCTCACCCTGTATGTACATTTAAGTTGCCCATTCTTTGTTTTTGTTGTGCAAATGAATGACAAACCATTGGTACGAATGTTTTCCAGGATGCTGACAGGCCTACCTCAAATCCTCTTCCCCCACAATCTGAAGCTTTTGCAGAGGACCAAAATTCAGCATTGGTTTCTGCACAACAGATGCTTGAGAATGTTGCTCAGCAAGTGCCAAATTTTGGAACTGAACAGGTTTCATTTGTTTTAATTTGAATCAATTTGATAGTTTGCAGCTGCCTCCGTTATCAGGAGGAATTTCTTTTTTAAATTTATAAGTGGTGTATGCTGCAGGATAAAGCTCATTGTCCTTTCCATTTGAAAACTGGAGCTTGTCGGTTTGGTGAACGCTGCAGCAGAGTCCATTTTTATCCTGATAAAGCTTGCACACTGCTTATTAGGAATATGTACAATGGTCCTGGCCTTGTTTGGGAGCAAGATGAGGGGCTTGAGGTCTGTTAAATACTGCCTTCACGTGATTCTTGTATCCTGATTCAAATTGTCCAACTTCAACAATTTGGATGAATGGTTAAAAGCTATTCCTTTTCTGCGGTATTCTTTAGGTGCTAAGATTTGATTTTTGTATTTGAGAGTCAAAAGAAACTCAATAGTTTCTTTTTCAAATAATGGTACAATCAAAATTTGCCAACAATTTCTTTTCTTTTCTTTTTTTCGTTGGTTTATCCATTTATTCTTTTGAAGCTTATGTTTTCAACTTTTCCATTTGATCTAAGCTAAAAAAATCATGAGTTTTCTACTTATTTTCTTGTTTGAACTTATATTCTTTATTCTTTCATTGACCTTTGAACTAAATGAGCTTTTTTTTTTGTTGTGTAATTCTTCAACATCATTTCATTTTCAGCAATTTTTTTCCCACCAATATAGGCTATGTTTAATTGTTGAAAACCTTTTCTTTTTCAATTTTTAGTTTTACTCTTCATAAATTTTTTCTATAGAAAATTGGAAACATAAAGACTATGTATTCGTTTGTTGTTAAAAAAAAAGAATATAGGGGCCTTGATAATTTGTTTTAAAAGATTTAAGAATAAACTTAAATTGCATGAAGTAAACAAGGCCCTTGTTCTCTAAAATTGGAAATTTGGAAAACAAAATAATTCTTTTTTCAAAAATTTATATAAATATAGAATACTGATTCTCTACTTATCATTTAGGAAACAAACAATTTGTGAGTAATTAACTCTATTTTTCAATCTATGCTTTCAAATTTTTCAAAAAATAAATATTGTTTTCTGCTAGTAAATGCATCAGCATTCCTTTAATGTTTTACTGTAGCTTTTTGATGAGGGAATTTTGTTGACACCCATAGAAAGTCTTTAGTGCTAATATTTTTACCTGAATAACAATCTTATTTGTGCTTATCATTAAAATGTTCAGCTGTTAATACTCATCTTAAAGCTCTGCATTTCATAGACAATTAATTACTTTTATGAAATTGATTCAGATACACATTAATTTATCCTCCATTTTTCTACTCTAGTATATTTATTTTTACTGTTCTTCTTGACTTAAGTTAACTCAGACATTTTTCAAAAGATGCACTTGGCTGGAGGTTCATGGCTGTGGCCATTGTTGGTTGGTGTAAAATATTTTTGCTTCATATATCCTACTTGTCATCATAGGTTTAAATAATATCTCTGTTATTATTTATCTTAGTTCTTTTTTTGCCCTATATCATTTTCTTGGCTATGTCATGCATTTTCTGTTTTCTTGTATTCTGCTTTCAAATTTTCTTAGATCTTGTATAAACATATGATAATCATGCTGGATATTTTTTAAATCTTCCTTTTAAATCTTTTCAGGATAATGTAATAATTGGGTCTTTTCTTGGGTCTTGTTTTCATTCCTTGTCTTTGATGTATGACTATGACACTTTAGATGGGATAAAATGAGACTATTAATACCGTAAAAACTCTATAAAGACTTTCAAGTGTGGCAAAAGGAAATTGAGAATTGAAAAGACTGTATTTTCTTCTCTTTTTGTTTTAGATTGGATCTTTTCACTCTGATGATGAATGCAGGTAGTTTCATCTTGTATCAATTTAGTAGTAAAAATGATGGGAAAAATGTAAACCTAATTTAAGTTGCTATTATATTTACTTTGTATAGAAGGATAGTGGCTGTGGTTGAAGTCTTTGGCTATAAGTATGTTGACATGATTGCTTGATGACTTAAAAAAATCTTTTGATGTGCTATCTATTTGTCTTGGCTTCTTTCTCTTTTGGTGACATGGGAGTACAAGAAGTATCAAGTGAATGATTCTTTAAATTTATCGCCAAAGTTAAAATTCCATTAGTTACAAAGTTACTTAAGTGTTGATATAATGCTTTCTTGTCGATCTAAGTTCCTGTTAATGATCAAGTCACCACACTTATGAAATGCAGTCAATTTTAGTGGTCATTTGCTTCTACTGATCCATCAAGTGTTAATTTTGTGATAGAGCTACTATTGTTACTCCTCATTAGCAAATGATAGTCTATTTGTGGTGCTAGATGATTATCTCACTCCTCCATTATGGCTCCGTACTCTCGTGGTTATGATGTCAATACATAAAACACGTAATCTGGGATGAGATAGTACTTTTGTTTTTTTCTGGTACATTATTAGTTGTCCAAAAGGGGAATGGCAGAACTATAACTGAATTGTTTTTGTCAAGGGCATTTTCATTGTAGCAATGAGTGTCACGTTCATTTTGTATTAGATGTTTATAGGTAACTATATCCGAGATATTGTTCTCGTTGTAATCTTTAAATTCTTTCGTCAGCATACGGATGAAGAAGTTGAACGCAGTTATGAAGAATTTTATGAGGATGTGCATACGGAGTTCTTGAAGTATGGAGAAATGATCAATTTCAAGGTTGCTACTGCTGTTTATTTTTCGCAGTCAGCCATTTGTGTGGCATTTTCTTACAGAATTTCTATTCCTTATTGAATCCTCCACCCTCCTTTCCCTTTTAACTCAACCTAAAGTGTATATGATTCCTTCACCCCTACTCCTAAACCAACCAAAAATCGACCAAAATGATAGTATACTTACAGTAACATGATCCAGTGAATTTATGTTTGTATCATTTAGGTCTGCATATTATATCATGTTTATCTTCCTTTTGGATTCATAATTTTAATGTTTATGCCAGGTCTGTAAAAACAGTTCGTCCCACTTGAGGGGGAATGTTTATGTACACTATAAGTCACTGGATTCAGCAGTACTTGCCTTTCATTCCATCAACGGTCGCTACTTTGCTGGAAAGCAGGTATATGAATTGTTTAAAATTAAAAAAAAATCACTCTCTTGAAGCTACATCAAAGGCAATTTATGGGTGTACTTTGTTGATTTTTGGCAAATAAGGAACACAATTATGTTCTCATGTTGGGTTTATGTACCCAGTACCAATGTGGGAGGATTTGCACGTTTATTCTCATTGCGTCAGTAGCATTATTCGTCTTTCCTGGTGGACTTCAATTAAATGGTCTCAACCTTTGTTTATGTTTTGTTATGTTTAGTAAGGTTTCCCATTAAAAAATTCTGGTCTAGCCATACATAAATGCCATTTGTTGATACTTTCTGGGTAATTAATTTCGTGTTTTATGTACAACTTTGGTATTTGCTGCTAATTTTTCGGCCTTTTTTTTAATATGTTGTCTTAAGTATGATTGCTAATCAGATGTCATCTTTCACAGCTGAGATGCGAATTTGTGAATGTCACCAGATGGAAGGTTGCCATATGTGGGGAATACATGAAGTCAAGGCTCAAGGTACAGCCTACTTGATTACTTTTTGTTTTAAATGACTCTGATTCATGTATATTTTTCAGCTTACATGGTACTTCCACTTTTGTCGTGTAATCTTGGTTTGCTTTGAAGGGGAAAAAAAATGAAATGACAACTTTCTTTCTCAACATTATAACAGACATGTTCTCGTGGAATGACCTGCAACTTTATCCACTGTTTCCGCAATCCTGGTGGAGACTATGAATGGGCTGATTGGGATAAACCGCCTCCAAGATATTGGGTTAAGAAGATGGCTGCCTTATTTGGTTACTCTGTTGAATCTGCATATGATAAAGAAATGAGGCAAGAAATGATAGAAACAGATAGGTAAGCATGCTTTGTTTCTGGCAACTGACAGAGCTAGACAGTACTATATCTGCTCTGTAACCATTATATCCACATACTATGTTCTGGTTGCTGGAACTCAGAGCTTGTGTGTGGAAATCGTGAAACATATCAACTGTCCGTATGGTTTTTCTTTATAGTTGTTATTACTTTGTTGTGAATTTTAAGTATAGCCTTTGTATATTGCACGGGATTTTAGTTGACTAGTTTATAAATATCTTTTATTTTTATGCATTGTTTAGCAAGGGTGGATTGTAGTATTGTTTTCTGTTTCTGTAGTTTTCACATCGCGCCTTATATTTTGGAACCTGTACCAAGTTGTCCTAATTAGGCATGTTTGTCCATAAGTGGATCTAGTAGTTTTCTTTATATTCTACTTCAAATTAATGTTGTTTTTGTTTCCCAATTTGTACGTCAGGCATCACACGAGAAGATCTAGATCCAGGGACATCCATACATCCGGTAAAAGCAGTGACAGGGAAGACGATGTCCGGGAAGATAATAGTCTACAAAGTAGAAACAATGGTAGGAAACGAAGTAAAATTCATGACGAGAAGACACTTGAAGGGAAAAGAAATATTCATCGTCATCACAGCAGGAGCAGAAGTCATCACTATTCTGACAGAAGATGGTTGAAAAGTGAAACCGATAGTGACTTGGAAGAATATAGACTTCAAGGTCGTGCGAGAAAAAGGTCAAAACAACATATTGAAGTGTCAGAAAGACAAACTCATTATAAGGGTAGGAAGGATAGGACACAAGGAGCTGATCCCTATGAAGAATGGTCTGACGGAGGCAGAAAGGGACAATCGTATGATAAGCACAGGTCTAGGGACATGGATGGAGAAAAACACAGTAGTCATTGGGAGGAAAAATCAAGACACCATAATGAAGCAAGTTCTCCAGATAAATATGGCGATGACATGAGTGGAGCTGTTAATACTGGTACACCAGAAGAATGGTCCCATAAGCACAAGAACAAGGTCAGTAGCCATCACCGTTCCATGAAAAGATCAGGATCAAAGAACATTGTCTCAGAACTTCCAGACGATCAATCGGATAGGTGCAGAACTTTTGGTACTGATTCAAGTGATGATCAGTTAGAAAGCAGCATTGCAAGGCACCATAGTCATGCAAGGAAACGTTCAAGGCATGGTGAACCTGATTTATCAGGCGATGAAAGGGCGACTGATGAGAAGTCTCACAGCAGGGACTGTGCAGTAGCAAAATCTCACCTGAAAAGAAATGCAACAGATAGGCGATCAAGGGCAAGAATTCATTCAAGCAGAGGGAGTGACGAAGTAAACTTTCCTAGTGATGTCAAGGAGCCAAATGATAACCATGTGTCTGACCATGTTGATCAACATAATTCAAAGCACAAATCAAGTAGTCCTAATCCACAATCTGTATCAATTCAAGGAATTGATGAGCAGGATCGTTGGCAACCTGAAAGTGCTGAAACATTTCAATACTCTGGAAGAAAATCTAGTAGTGTTGACAGTTACGACTCTGTTGGTCCAGATCAATTCAACAGAATATCTGAATCACGTAATCATAATTCAGAGTACTTTCAAAATGAGGGAGGCAGAGATGCTCAGTTGGAACCAGGAAATAATGGTTATGAACGTCGCAAGAATACCATTGATGAAGATGATAAGCAATATAGTCGGAAATCAAGATCTCGTGTCCCCAGTGACTTTCGCAAAAGCAAATCAAGGAGCAGCAGTCGACTGAGGCATAAGAGACGCTCAAGACACATGGAAAAGGATTCAGATTGCAGTGAGGAGGAGCATGAAGAGCAAGAGAAGAGATAAGAGAGGATAAAATCAGGTGGTCTGCAATTTTCTGTCTTTGTATTACTTGTTGTGAGGCTTGGAGGTAGGGATCATGATTTTGGACTTGTACATACAGGACCTGAGAGGGGAATCAAAATGTTGGCTTTCACTGCAAACTAGTTGCATTTGAAACAAATTGACGCCCTCATTCATGGTGTAGGTTTTCTTATTGTTACAAATCACTGCAAAACTAGTTGACTGAACATAACTCGTGTCTGAACCCATATGATAATCTTGAAGTCATAATCTGCCTTCATATTAAAATCATTTGTTAAAGAAATTTCTTATTGTTGGGTCACCGGTTAGTTCAACAAGGGGTGAAAATTCGATCGCTCGATTGAAAACTGAAACCGAAATTAGTGTGCTCAAAATCGAATCTTTCGAAGAACCGAAACTTATATGTAAACCGAATAAGCCGAACCGATCTCAAATTTCGGTATAATCAATTTTAAATCTTTAAATGTATTTATTATTATTTGTATATTATAAATAAATTAAATAATAAATGAAGTGATAATAAATTTATATTAAAATATAAAAAAATTAATTATTATAAAAATTATAATAAATAAAAAATTAATAAATTATTGATGTGATAAAATTATTAATTTCTTAAAAAGACTAAATACTAAAACTACTCTTATAAACGGATTTGTAGGAGGAAAAGTAAAAAAAAAAAACTAATTTTATACGCAACAAACCCAATTAATCGAACCGATATAAATTTCGGGATGTCAATTCTTGGATCGGTTAAATCGGTTTTAAAGGAAAAAACAAAAACTCATTACCCAGTTCATTTATTCATCCAATACAACCCAGATTCCCTGCATGCATCACGCAGTCCTTCGGCACCGAATACTATTCCGCAGAGAATTTAGTCGATATTGAGTACTAGCAGTAACAGAAAGAGGGATTGATCATCAACAAAACTGCTTTATTTGTTGATCTTTTTCAGAAAAAAAATAATGGCGCTGAGAGTGGTTAACAGAAGGTTAAGTATCAAGCTCTTGCCAATGCTCTCTTCCACCTGTCGGCTCCACTCTCATGCTATCAGCTTTGGTAAATTTTTTTCTTTTAAATTAGGGTTCCGAAAGTGTTGATGCTTCGAGAAATTTGTAGTTATTTTGGGTATAATAGCTTGTACTGAAAATTGATTCCAGGTTTTAAAGAAGTCCAGGAAGAAGATAAGAGCCGATTAATTGGTAATGTGTTTAGTAGTGTTGCTTCGAGTTACGATCTTATGAATGATTTGATGAGCGGTGGATTACATAGATTGTGGAAGGACAGGTTTGTTTGACAGATATTCGATTTGTAGTTTTGATGTTTGTTTGATTTTGTTGCATTTCGAAGAGTTCATTAGGTTTCGTGCGTTAGCTTAAGAATGTCGTATCACACTTTGCAGATTGGTTTCCAAACTGACTCCATTCCCTGGAATGAAGCATCTTGATGTGGCAGGAGGAACAGGTATGTGTAGCTTATGTACTATTTGCATAATTTGTTATTCTATATAATGGAAAACGTGGTCGGTTAGAGAAAATGGAAGAATAGACTGATCAAAGTCTGCTTCATTGGGATAAAGGGTGTGTAATTCTATCATCTAATTTATAGATGAACATACAGGTGATCAGTTTGAGTCTGAAGCTTTTTTAGTGCTGAGATTGTTCAATATCTTGAAGCCTTTCAATTTAAACTTTAATTAGTGACATAATCAAGAAATCAAGAAGTATGCTTTGTGTAGAAATGATTTGAACAATGGTGTATGGATTTGTTTGTGCTTTAGGAGTATGGAAGTGAAATATCTCTTCCTCTGCTTGTTCCTTTGTTTGGGTTGTTATTCTTGTTGGCCCCTTTTGTTTGGTCTTTGAATATGTCCTTTTCAATGTTTTTACTTAAAAGACTCCTTGTGAAACCTTAATCTTAACCCTCTTTGTTTTCAAAGGAAATGAGAAGAAAATTAGACCAAGCTGGTCCATTTCTCTTATAGTTCTTTATTTCCCTTCATTTATTGTTTCCGTGCTAAATATGTACCTGCAATAAGTAATTTAGTCAAATTATTAAAAGGAAAGCTCAAAGCTTTATTGGTAGACGTGTACATTCCCATGAGCTTTTTATATATATCTGTTATCTTCCATCTGCATAGAGGAACTGATGTTTTGCTGAATAATGTTTCTTCATATCCATGTTTTTTATCCTGTGGAAGGAAGTTAATAGAGAAAACAAGTTTTACTGTTGATGATTTTTTTTCTTGTTTGTAATAATAATAGAAACATGTAATGGTGGTATTTATCACCTTTCTTTAGTGATTGGTTGATTGTGGAACTCAAGTATCTTATTATATGCTTATATTATAGACTCTAAACTTTGTGGAAACTTTTATGAGATGTCTTTTAACCTCATACTTGATTGCCTACATTATTCGAAAATCAGCACCACCCATAACCCTCTTTTCAGTCTTAGTTATGACATTCAACAGCTCTTGAAAGAATATTTCTGTGCCTGCTTACATGAGTTTCAAATCAGTTCCAATTAGCTTCTCTAATGTTCCAAAAGTTCTCTACCTACCTGAGTTTGATGCTTAATTTGCAGGAGATGTTGCTTTCAGGATCCTCGAGTCTATCAATAGTATTAAACGCAGAGCAACCCAAGATCCTGTTGATGATCATTTACATGAAGAAACTGAGATATATGTATGTGATATTAATCCCAACATGTTGAATGTCGGTAAAAGACGAGCCACAGAGATAGGTGAGTTATCAGAAATGAACAGTGAACCCTGCAGTAGTGGTGCAGGATCGATCTCAGAATTGGTTTTTTTAATTTTAGTTTCATTGCAATTGATTTTGGTTTCTTTATTACTGTGCGTAGGTCTTGGGCAAGAAAACTCTGAAGCCCTGAGTTTTCCAGATAATTCAATGGATGGTTACTCAATAGCATTTGGAATTCGGAATGTCACTCACATAGAGAAAGCTCTTTCTGAAGCTTATAGGTACATTTGCAACTCTTTGGCATATTTGTTCACATAAATTGCTTGCTGCAATCTAATACGTTCCATACACATTCAGTTGTTAGGACTGTTAAAAATTGAAGATGTTGACTTTTTAGTAACCTTATTCATGATTTGTATTTGAGTGCAAACTTTGTTCTGAAGTGTTTTTTTTTCTGGCTAGTGAAAACTCAGAAAAAATTTCTGTAGAGTTGAAAAAAGGCAGATGAGTGTATCTATAAGCAAAATAGAATAATTGAGTTGGAAAATTATGATCACTTGTGGAAATAATTAATGTGCTTATTTATGCTCTATGGAATTGTTTCTGATTGAACTAAAATGCTCAACATGTGAAATTTTATAGTAAGTGTGTAGCTGTTCAAATGAAACTAACTTTGAGCTGCTATTGAAAACTTTAAAATGTTTCTGGAAAAAAGGTAATTTACTGAGAGAACCGACTTGGTAATTGATATCTGTTATAGCATGTATGTAACGAAAGATCCTGAGCATCATTTTTGAACATACCCTTCAATTTTAAGCGCAAAACACAGATTCCTATCTCTCTTTGAGATAATTCCAAGTTGGTCTCATAACTCTATAATTTTGTTTATTGCTTTTTGTGACTTAGTCTTTGTACTCTATGCCCCTAGCACACCCTTGTTGCTTATTAAGAAGGTATAAGAAAACTTTGAACTGTAATACTTGTGATGATTGTTCTGTTGTGTACTATTTTTTTTTTGTGTTGTTATATTAGCTTGAAATCTTCTGATCTTTTTATTTTAAGGTATTAAAACGTGGAGGAAGATTCATCTGCCTTGAACTAAGCCATGTGGAACTTCCGGTGTTTAAAGAACTGTCAGTGGCCTTTTCTCCTACTTCTGTTTTTTCTCTGCAAATTTGATATGCCTATAAGAAAAACTTCTTTGTTGTTATTAATGTTCCCTTCTAGTGTGACACTTCAGGCACACTGTAGAGGTAATATCTTAGCTTAGGCCTTGATGATAAGCTAAATGGTTGGTGTTTGACTCACTTCCATGGCTTTGAATTCGGAGGATTTAAACGGATAATGAGCCACTAAAAATGAATTTTGTAACTACGATTTCAACATTTTTTTATAGTCTGCTCTAAAAGATGCTTCTATTCTCATGTAGGTATGATTACTACTCATTCTCAATCATTCCAGCTGTAGGAGAGCTAGTTGCAGGTGACTGGGACTCTTATCAGTACTTGGTTGAGAGTATACGACGTTTTCCCAATCAGGTTTTAATTTTGTTCTATACTCCAAACATTTCTTTATTATTTATTTGAACCATATAAGATTTCAATGTTAATTTGATGTTGAACTTCGTGAGAGCTTAGGTCCCAGAATGAGCAACTATGACTTGTAACATGAATTGCATTTGTTTTCTTTTCATCATTATTGGATTATGCTACTTGCATTTGTCCTGCATAACAAATAGTGGTCAATGTGGGATTTTTTTTTCTATGAAAGAAGTATCTACTGGGAAGATGCATCACTGAAGCACATATGTGCAGAATGGAACACAATATTGGTGATTAGTTTACATGGGCTGTAGCCATATTTACTAAATTTAGTCCACCGGATGTTTTAGTTTATCTTGTCAGCATTCATGCATCTTCTTTTTTAATGTGACTCCCTTATATTTACACCTCAAAGATGAATGTGGCGGAGATGTAAATGTTAACGAGTGTATTAGGCAGAAGGTAGGAGTAGTCTTTATTGAAGATAAACTTAGGGAAGGTAGATGAAGATGGTTTGGTCATATGAGTTGTAAATTTAGAGATGCTCCGGTTAGGAGAGGTGAGGATATTAGAGTTGAGATAGGTAAGAGAGGGAGGGGTAGACATAGGTTAACTTGGGGACGAGTAATTGATGATGATCTAAATATCCTAGATGTTTCTGCAGAGTTGGCATTAAATTGTGTGGCTTGGAAAGAGAGAATCCATAAAGCTGACACCAATTAACTTGTGATTAAGGCTTAGTTGAGTTGAGTTGATATTTAAACAATGTCGCACAATGATGGAGGACGGTGACTGTGCAGACTAGATGCTGGTAACAAAAATGTGCATATGTTAATATCTTTTAGTTCTTTACGAAGGATACTTTCATAACTCAACAATCAAATTCCAAAGCCCTGGTTAATAAATGTTAACCTCAACCGTAGATTACTTAATTCAAAGAGACACATGAACTTGCTGTATGATCTTTTTACCCGATGCCATCGTGCCGTTGTGGGTCAGTTTGTTTGCATAAGACTTGCTGCTTCACAGTCACTAAATGTTTTGTGGTGAGCGCAGGAAAAGTTTGCTTCAATGATAGCCGATGCCGGGTTTCAGAAGGTTGAGTATGAAAATCTTGTAGCAGGAGTTGTGGCCATTCATTCTGGATTGAAACTTTGAAAGTGTCTTCGTCTTTCAGATTTGTTAGATTTTTCTGATTATTTATTTTTTTTAGTGGTCGAGTTTCAGATTTTACATGGTCCTTTTATGCTTTATTCTTTTTGAGTTCTTCCATATATAGTTTGAGGAGTTTTTGGAAAGCTGCATTTGTTTTGTTTTGGCAAAATTTTCGCTGGTGGCAATTCGGATTAGCCGATTGGTATCTGTTGTATAGGAACAACTCAATTTTGTTACTGTAGAACTTCAAAATAATATTTGATAAATAAATTTTGGAGGGAGATACTTAATACAAAGTTCTCCCTACCTTTTATTTTGATTAATCATTAATCTTTGAACAAAAGGGAGTACCAAACGAGTACAATGAGAGAACAATACGAGTACAAAACCAATTACAATAATGAGACCAAATGAGTCAAGTTATTGAGACTTATTAATTACATCAACAAAAATGTATACAAAAATAAGTACAACAAGAGTACAAATTGAGTATATAATAGAAAAAACCAGAATGAAACATTAATATTAGGAATTTGAAGCTTAATTTTTCATGGCTTATAAAATTAGAGTACAACACGAGTACATTCACTAAAAAATGCTCACATAAATGAGTATAATGCGATTACATTAACTAAAATCGAGTACTAATTGAGTGAACTTGAGTCCTTTTTGTTGTGTAATTTCTTTGCATTCAACCTTTAATTTCTTAAAAAAATTTCAAATACTGGTCCTTTTCGTTAGGGGTGTAGCTATTGTCCTGAAAAACGAATTTTTAGGTGAGTACAAGAGGAGTACAAAACGAGTACAAACCAACATTTTTAAAACTTGGTGAACTTTGGTCATTTTTGTTGGGGTACAACTAGGGTTTTAAAACCTTAGCCGTCGTCGCCCCTTCCTCCACCTTGACCACGCCTATCTATTGTTGGAATTCATAACTAAATATGACTTCATGTAAAGGATAACACAACGGAAATAACAAAAAAAATTTATTCTAGAATTCCACCAAGGATCCATGCACATTAACATAAACGATTAGAGTTAGGGTTTTACCTTGAACAACCAAAGCTCGATTGTACGAACGAATGAATTGTTGTTGTAGCTTTTAGTATAAACTCGAAACCCTTTCAACCACGTTGCCTTTATTCGAACGTGACCAATGGAATCTCTATTATAATTCTCACAAATAATTTTCTCTCTTTGTTTGTGACACTCACAAATTCGGCTAAGCCATTGCCATGAGAAACAAGACTATGTTGTGCTCCTATTTATAGGCATATGTGAAAACCTAAATAGGTGCACTAGGGTTGGCCAAAACCCTTCCTTGTTCAAGAAGAATTTGGCCACACCAATACAAGAAGGGTGTGTGCCGAATTCCTTCTCAAATTGGGAGCTAAAATCCCTTTCTTTGTCATACAAGGATTCGGCCTACACTCCTAAAAAATAGGAGGGGGAAATTCGGCCACCAACCCTAATGTGGAGTGTGTGCCGAATTTCTTATGTCCCTTTTAGGGTTTCCTTTTCCTTGTCATACAAGAATAAAATCTCCTAAAAAATAGGAGAATGGTTGAATTTCAAACTAGGGTTTATTAATGTTATTGGACTTTTAATAACATGATACATTATCACTAAGTAAACCACTCCTTAATTAATCTACATGGGCCTAAATTATGTCATACATATAATTTATACCCAAAACATTATAAGAAGCAATTAATATTAAAAGCCCATTACATTAATGGATAATATCTCATATTATATTTATGATCTAAATCAAAAATCCTAAATTATTAATGATTAATCAAATTAATCATACTAATAATTTAATTACCATGAGAGAATATTTATGAACCAATCCAAATCGTTTTTGTGTGTGACCCAATAGGCCCACTCGAAATTGACAATGAGCCTCGTCCCAAACACTTGGGCCCAAAGTCCATAAGCGATATCTAGTAATACATTATGACAACCCAAAATTAAGTGGAGTCGGTGATCCGAGTTAACCTTTTACAGTTTGATAGTTAGTCTTTTTGTCTCACGATATCTATATTAAGCATAAGACATAGTCGCATGTCAACCTTATATACTTAATGCGTTTCTTGATCCCAAGTAGATTGATATACAAATGATATTGATAAACCCTTTTATCAATTCATTTAAGTATGCATACATTTCATCAATCCTACTCATCAAGTGGCCTAAAGATACCACTCTTCATAAGAGGAACAAATCCACCACTCTCACCATCACTCCTCTACAAGATTCATGACATATCCAATCATAGCATTTATTGTTACTCTGTTACGGATAACGTTTGACTAAGTCAAAACATGTGATTCCTCATGTAGGAGTCGATAGTGAGTTTCAGTCAGAGGACTCAAACATCACCACTGTATGAAAGCTACTTGTGATATTGATCTATGAAGTACTTTCATAGCGGGTCAGTCCAATACATGTTCCCTAACATGTATCTATGTTCTAAGTGATATCTCATATCCATAATCAGTAAAATGTGATTATCCCCTTAGCAACATACTAACATTGGCTTGTTATCATTCCCATGATAACAATCGATTAGTGACTTTTAGAACAATATTCTTTTAACCTTATGGTTTTAGTATCAAGTCACACTCGATGACATAAGGAAGAATAAACTATTCATGAAAGTTTTATTGTCATAAACAATATAATATTTCATAGATATGAAATGAAATGCCTATTTATTAAATAATAAATGTAATGACAATGTATATCAATGATTGGACTAGGGCACAAAACTAACATCTATCTCGCTTTTACTCCCTGAGCTCCTCTCTACCTAGACCTATCACTCTCTCTCTCTCTCTCTCTCTATCATCCTTGTGTCATCGTCTCTCTCCAGATATGGTAGAATCACATCACATTCGTTCAAGTTCGTTGATGAAGAAGAGAACTGAAGAGGAGGATGGAAGTAGATCGGGAAGAAAAGAGGAAGAAGGAATTAAAAGAAGAGATGAGAGAGAAGGAAAAGAGGGAGGCCGTGGAGTAGAGCAAGGCAGAGGAGGAGAGGGAGGAGGAGAAGAAGATGGTGGTAGAGACAATCTAGGAGGAATAGTCAAAAAGGAGAGACAGTGAGGAGAAGGAGAGAGAGGAGAAGAGAGAAGGAGGAAAGAAATAGAAAAGCTGAAAAAAATATAAATAGTGTGGTATTAGGGAAATGAAAAATAATATTGTTGTGTATTAGAAAACATGATTGCTTGGGTTGTATTTGTGAAATCAAAATAAGAAAAAGGGCATGGGATGTAATTTCCTCATTAATTTTCTTAATTTATGTAAAAAAAAAGCTTGTTGCCTATTTTTATGGGATAGAGGGAGCACTTGGTTTGAGCTTACTTTTCTTTCAAATAAACAAATACTCTTTCATCCTTATACTACCGAAATATATTATTTAATTAAGTTGGTTAGTTTGATTTTGCATTTAAATTTCGGCACCAACATTTTTTTTTAATTTATGCAAACGAAAATTTTCTTTTCTAATCTATTTAAGAACTGTTCATTTAAATATAAAATCTTTCATCTTTACTATGTAAGAAATTAGTACAGTTATTATTCAAAACGATTTAGATTAATATTGCAAAATTTTAATGGCCATGATCTTTGAACGATATAATTTTTACATATCAATTAATCAATAGATATAGTGTATCTTGTTCTATGTTTAAATTTAGATTTGAAGATCATACACAAGAGTCAACGAAAATTGTGTTTCTCTCTTCTTGCATTTTAGAATTTATGTACGTACAATTATGTGAAGGAGAAATAATTGTACATTTTATAGGTGAAGAGAGAATCAGTTTTAAATATTCTTTGTAGGTTTAATGTCATTATTTAATATCTTTAAAATGATACTAGTTTTAGCCCCGAACGTCATTATGGAATACTATGATTCTATTGTTTTTATAAATATTTGAAATTATGATAAAAAGTTGTTTAAAAAAAATATAAAAATATAAAAATTAATACTGAAATTCTCATAAGATTTGTTTCTATATTTGTTTATTTTCTTTTTAATAAAAGAAGTGAATATTGACCAAGATATTGAATATTTTAATGAAAACTGCCACATGTCATGTAATTAAAATGCCAAATATCCAAATAATAACTTGCCAAATGTAGATTATTATGAAAGTGTATTTAGCTTTTATATATTATATAAATTTCCACTATGACCGATAGGATTTTAGCACTTAATTTATTAAATTAAATTAATTAATAGTGTTGAACCAAGGTGGTTAACATTCAAGTCCCTTTATATTTTGATTATGAACAAAATTGAGTTTGATACTTAAGTATTTAATCATGATCGTTATTATCTCACTCAAGTAAGAGAGACTTCCAGGGGCAAAGGATCATTTGCATTCACTCGAGTGACACATCCCATCACTCGAGCTATCGGACTATAGTATCACTCGAGTAACTGGTTTCAACTTACTCTTGTTATCCATGTGCTTCTTCACTTGAGTAACTGAAGGTTTCACTCGAGTAACAAATTGAACCAGAGGGACCAGTGATGAAAAACTTACTCGAGTAACATCATACATCACTTGAGTAATTTAATCAAATAGAAAGCTTGAAGATGAACCTCTCACTCGAGTAACAAGTTGTCTTACTCGAGTAATCACTTGGAGACAAAAATTTTATGCATAGGACTTACAAATTCAGAGTTTAAATGTGGAGGGTTAGTAGTCCCAACAATCAAATTTAAGGCTCACTTGAGTAACCCACTTCCTTTACTCAAGTAACACATGCTAGGAATGTTTTCAATAGAAGGCTCACTCGAGTAACATATATGCCTCACTCGAGTGAAAGGCTCTATCAGAGAATTAAATAAAGGATTTCTCTATCTCACAACGGCTACATTAAATCCCCAATGTCTATTTTGACTTAAAAAGGTATAAATATTCCAAAGACATTTCAGAAAATGTGCAAACAAAAACTTGCAATTAGCTTACAACAACATCAAGTTTTTTCTTGCTCACATTTGCAAATTATTCATACAACTCCTAAGAGTGACTTATAATGTCTATTTACACTTGCAAATTCCTTATTGCTTAAGAGTGCTTCTTATTAAATTCATTCTTCTTTACTAACCATTTCATTGCATTAGAGAGAAAAATAGTTTTCTTGTTTGTCTTCAAAACAAGGATTGTCTTATGAGTATGTTTAATCTTGCACCTATTAAAGCAAGAGCTTAAAGAGGTTGCCTTCACCCATTTAAGAAGGATTATATAGTGGATTCAAAATCTCAAGAGGAAGTTTGAGGAGTAGACGTAGGCTAAGAGGGCCGAACCACTATAAATATTGGTTTTGATTTCTCTATCCCTTCTCTCCTTATAGTTATTACTTGTGTGAGTTGGATTAGTGTTCTTCATTTGTCTTTTGATTATCTTGAATATTTGATAATTACAAAAATGTTTTTGAACAAGTTTTAGAAGTTAGAAATTCAATTCACAGCCCCCGGAGTGCCATTTCGGACCTGCAATTGGTATCAGAGCTTAATCTCTTGATCAAGCTTAACAACCTAAGAGAGAAATATCCAAATGACATTTATGAATGATATGTCTAAATATAGGGTTTATCTGTTAACCAAGCTCCTTTCTTTTATAGTTATGACTACTTGTATTGGAAGACAAGGATGATGATGTTCTTGAAGTTGGAAAGCATCGATGTGTTGGTAAATTATGGAAGAAAGTTCATTTGTTCCAACTAAAATCATTGATGGAGAAAACATTGAAAAGACGAAGGAAGAATGGAATGACTATGATAAGAGGCTTGTCTCCTTCAATCACAAAGCTATGCACATCCTCTTTTGTGCACTTAGTAGAGACCAATTCAACAAAATGCAACAATGCCAAAATGCTAATGAAATTTGGCATACACTTGAAGTGACCTATGAAGGAACCAAGCAAGTGAAAGAGAACAAGGTGTCTTTGCTTGTTCATAAATATGAGCTTTTTAAGATGAAGTTGGATGAATCAATACAAGCTATGTTCGATAGATTCAATGACATCATTAATGGCCTTAAAACTCTTGGGAAGACTTATACTCAAGCTATGAGGAAGATTTTAAGATCATTCCAAAGCCTTAGGCTCCAATAAAAAATGTTAACCAAGAAGCCAAAGATCTCTCAAAACTGCCATTGGAGGATCTCATGGGATTTTTGCTTACTCATGAGATGAACATGAAGGAGGAAGAAGAGGAAATGGAAGAGAACAAGAAAGTGAAGAGTATAGCACTCAAAGCTTCAACCTCAAAGACCGAAGTTTCTAGTGATAGTGAGGATAAAGATGATAATGAGGAAATTGCTCTTCTTAGTAGAAAATTCAAGAGATTCCTCAAAAAGAAGAAATTCTCCAAAAATCCATACAAGAAGGAGGGTTCGAAAGATTCTTCTAACAAGAAGGAGAATGAAATCATTTTCTATTAATGCAAGAAGCCCGTGGACATCAAATTTGAATGTCCTCTCCTTAAGAAAGCCAACAAAAGGTCCAAGAAGAAAAACAAAGCAATGCTGTCTACTTGGGGAGATAGTGATGATAGTTCGAATGATGATGAAGACGTTGAAGAAGTTGCCAACTTGTGTCTCATGGAAATTGGAGATAATAAAGAAGAAGATGATGAGGTAAGTGCTTCCTATACACATGATGAATTATATGAAGCATTTGAATCATTGTATGATGAATTTAGGAAGTTTGGCATTAAACATGTTGCATTAAAGAAAATTGTATATGAGCTTGATAAAAAAATTGATGTTTTGCAAAATGAGAATGATGAATTGAGAAAAGAGAATGATAGATTAAGAAATGAGCTTGATAAATACTTGGCTAATAAGAATGAAAACTTAGTGAATGAAAACGTTGCATTAAAGGAGAAAGTTGTTTGGCTCACGAATGTCTCTTATAAACTCACTCAAGGGAAAAAAACCTTAACAAGCTTCCTGGTAGTCAAAGGTTATCTTTGTCCAAAAGTGGGTTGGGACATGATTATAAAAATGACAACAAATCATATCATACTAGATTTGTTAAATCACATGCATAATTTCCATTTTCTACTTGCAATTATTGTGGTAAAATGAGGCACATATTCTTATAATGTTAGAAACAATGCATATGTTAGAGTGAAGAAGGTGTGGGTTCTCAAAGGAACCATCCTTCTTAACATGATTAGAACTAACCATTATGGACCCAAGAAGCAATGGGTACCAAAAACACGAAATTAAACTTCATTCTTGTAAGCGTGCATGAAGGCCAATATGAAAACAAACATTTTGTATCTTGATAGTGGTTGCTCCAAACACATGACCGGAGACATAAATCAATTCTCCAAACTGGAGCTTAAAAGCTGTGGATATGTGACATTTGGAGACAACTCAAAGAAAAAAATCACAGGTAAATGTGAAGTGGGTAAGGAACCTTCACCAATTATTTAAAATGTTTGTCTAATTGATGGATTGAAGTACAACTTGCTTAGCATTAGTCAATTGTGTGACATGGATAATCATGTTATTTTTTAATCGTCACATTGCATCATTGAAAGCATTAAGGATAGAAAAGTTTTGTTTGTTGGTCATAGACATGAAAACGTTTATGTTGTGGATTTGAATGATTCAAAATCTTTCAATGAGAAATGTCTTTCGGCTTTCAATGAAAGGCATGGATTTGACATTAAAGATTGGGTCATGCGAGCATGGATTTGATTTGAAAATTGTCTAGAAAAGATTTGCTTATTGGATTGCCAAAATTGATATTTGAAAATAATGTTGTGTGTGATGCACGTGTTAAAGGAAAACAAATTAGAACATCTTTCAAAATAAAAAAAATATGATATCTACATCTAGACCACTTGAGTTACTACATATGGATTTGTTTGGTCCTACTTCTACAATGAGCTTTCGTGGTAAACAATATGCATTTGTTATTGTAGATGATTTTTCACATTTTACTTGGGTGTTTTTCCTTGCCCATATAAATGAAGCCATATATGCATTCACAAAATTTAGCAGAAAGGTCCAAAACAAGAAATGATACATTATTGTATTAATTAGAAGTGATACAGGAAGGGAACTTGCTTGCGAGCCATTTGAAAATTTTTGTAATGTACAAGGTATCAATCATAACTTTTCAGCACCTAGAACTCCACAACAAAATGGTGTTGTTGAGAGAAAAAAAAATAGAACATTACAAGAAATGACTAGGACTATGTGATGAGCCATTTATGGTCAACATTGAAATCCCGTTTCATTTTGATGATAAACAAAACATGTAAAAAGCTTAAGTAAACACGTTATAAACATTACACACTTAATGTATACCCTAAGCACGTTATGTCAACTTCAACACACGTTAAGCACGTAGAATCTAGATGAGCTGAATTCTGAAGCTGTGTTACACGCATGAAATATCTCTTATGTATGTTAAGGAAATATTCCAAAAAATGCCCAAATTCTGAAATCATGAATTCAACGCATGTTACATTTATGATACGAACGTAACATCTTGATCACAGGAGACAGTGAGCATCATATGATTATATATACACGTAGCGTACGGTTTACACATGCAAAATGATGGTCTTCAGAACATAAGTAAAATGTCTTCAAAGGGTTTCCACATAAAGGATCAGAGGCAATGCTAATAAAAGTACAAAGATGTAATCTTTTAGGCTTCAACTTTTATGCACGCAGAGGCAGCTATGCACTTAAGGAGCTAAAGGTGAGAACCTTGTTCATGCTGGATTTATGCTCACATAATGCAGCAACGCACGTAAAAGATAAGAAAATGACAGTTCTCAAGACGTTCCTCGAGAATTGAATTTGAATATTCCCCGACATTCTGACGTATGAAAATCAAGGTGCAATATTGAATTTATGTAACGCATGTTACAATTTGTCACTAAGTGTGCAAGACTTACTGGCAACACACGTAACAGCTTTTCAACGAGCATAATGGTGAATTTTTTGAAGACCAGAGGGATTGAAGTTTCAGAGTGGATCACGTAACATTCTGCAACGCATGCAGAACACTGATGATTCTTAGGACTAAGCACGTAGAGGGTATGACGTCATTTAAAAATAAGATTTTGCCACTCCCACAATATCTTTTTTGAAGGATGCAACATCTATTATTCATAGAATGCCTATAAATAGACGTCCCAAACCTAGAAAAGGTATGAACATTATTGAGAGAGTACCCAACCTTTGCCAATTTGATTCTTGAATTTCTCTCTCTTGTTGTTCTTTATATTTGCATACCAACTGAGCTTTGATTTGCCTTTTGTCTACTGGGTTGGTGTGTGATATTGCTTTAAATATGGGAATCACTTGTAATCAAGCTTTGGTGTTAAGCTTGAAGGGTAGTATATGTTTGTCTTGTTGGAATTCGCGGCTAAAATATGATATTCATATACATTCATGGCAGCGGATATAACAAAATTTAATGCCTTGAATTCCCCTAAAGACCCATGCATATCAACATATATAATTAAGGTTGGATGATTTACCTTTCACCAAGGCTCGATTGATCGGTTGTATGAAACGTTGGTGTAGCTCTTAGCACCAAGAACCCGAATCACCTTTGTGGAATCACGTTACCTTTCCGCGAACGTGGCTAGAGGTATCCACACGAACGAACTTACCTTGGAATGATTGCAGTGTACTAGCACCTTTTAGAATCAATATTCTAAAGCTCACAAAATTATTTTCTCTCTTTGAATTGTGGCTCACAAGTTCGGCCAAGGAATGAATGAATGGCAAGGGGTGCAAGTCTATTTATAGGCATA